>UZAE01000702.1:0-19408 GCA_900617975.1 Rodentolepis nana | reverse complement strand
AACACGAGACTGGTGATAACAATTCGCTAATCTATTACTCACATAAAATAACGGATACCTACAACAGGCTTCGGTCGGGATATAGATACGCTCTCTCTCAGTTACAACAGATATTTATGTAACCAAAGGCGGGGTGTGCACCCTGGGCAACGTATACTCATAAGGCAAAAAAGTCTATTAACCTGTAGTGGATTTCTCACTTCAAACTACCATGACCCAATTGTATGTAACATTCAACTACTGTCTGCCTCTTTTACATCTTTGAAACACTCTTCTGTTTCCCCCTCCCTCTCTTGACTTTTTTCACTTTGATGTTCCTTCCCTCTGTAAAGCCTGAAGTCAACTAAAGGGCTAATGATAACCATCAAAACGCCTGCCATTTGATATAAATAAATATAACTAAAGACTGGGTTAGTTTAGACATACAAAGTGGAAGAGACGACTTATAACAGAAAGGATTCACCAATAATTTATCACACCCAATGATTTCAAAGGCAGAGGGAGCAAAAGAAAAAAATGCGTAGACCGCGAATACGGCTTATATCATGCGTAAATTTTAACTTAAAAATAGGTACGCATAACACAAGCTTCTTGTGAACAATATCATGTAAACACGGAGGAAGATGGAATGTACAGTCTCGAAATGATTCAACCAGTGGGTGCTTGCGGGAGAGGAAGCTAACTAACAATTACATGGGGCGGTTCACGATGTGTTTGTCCTGTCTGCCCTTGATCCAAAATCTGCGGCTGAAACATAATTATTGTGCACCGAAAGGTCACTTTGCAGAGGAGTACTTTTACAAGTATTGGAAAATGAAAGGAGCACGGTCTTGGCCGGTTAACAGAATATCAGAAAAATAGGCGCAGGAATTGCGAGGCAGATAGAATGCGTTAAGAGAAGAGAAGGCAGATATGCCAGTCGCTTGGAACGATGTAGAGTTTAATCAGCATTTTAAATTTTCAGTGCATTCGGAATAATTCTAACACTGCGAAAGGCCCGATCATAGGTGTTCTTGGAATGTCTTCTGGCATGACTGGAGTCAAATGATAGCCCTTCACTATGTCGACCGTTAAGTTGATAATCCTTCTGTGGAATAAAACAAGACCTAGGATTCGTGGCAATAGGAGAGTGATGGCATTTAGCCTTCTGAGTCCACTGCATGGACGCCAGGGGAGGTGACCTGCGTGTAATGGCCGTTTAGAATGTAGTCCCAAATACCTTGAGAACAGACTCAGTTCGTTGCTGATTGTGCACTGGTGAGAGGCTGCATTTGCCCAAGGAAATGATAGTTTAGCCTACATGATTCCGGCTGGGGCATAAACTTATGTCGTCATAAGTTGAATAATAAATGCAATTGTACGTGGTTAGCAAAGAAAAGAACAAATCGTGATAAATTTGTCGGTTAAGCGTCTACATAGGCCAATGAAGAATACTCAGGAACGAGTAACCTAAATCCTTAATAGACTCGAAATGTTGACACTTATTTCTGCATACTCGAAGAACAACTCAATGGAACTTTCAACTAAAAGGGTAGTAATTTTAGATTTTTACAACACCCAACTTCTTCATGATACTATCTTCAAGATTACAGTGAAGAAACAACCATTTTAATCATAATACAAAGACTTGCACCAACGACACTGAAGAGAGCAGCCGACCCCACAATAACAGAAAATGTAGAAGCCACCACCTTAATCACAACATGTTCATTACTGCTGGCAGCAAGAAATTCAATACGCAAACAGGGAGAAGTAGAGAGATGTAAAGAGGAGAGAGAGAGAGAGCAAACATGGACACCGCAGAGGGATTAATAATTAGTATATTAAAATACTACTATGGACCACCGCTATAGAGGAGAACATAAGCAGGTATGTGTATGATTGACAGAGTTCAAAGCTGAGTTGAGAGTGAACATGACGATCGAGAAAACGCGCATACAAGCCAAAATCAGGATAGAGTAGAGAGGCACGAAAAGGCACGAACGGGGAAAAAAGCAGCAGGAGCAGTGTTTGAGAAGGACAGAAAGCAACCAAGGTGGGTCGGAGAGAGATTGCAATATAAGTGGTGGCTGGTTGGTGTACTATAAAAAATATACACGTATACATATCTTCTTCAATGAGGAGAAAGTAGGAAGTAAAATGGGAACAATCAAGCATACAACCAAGAGCACACCTAGAGGGTGAGAAAATTTCGAGGGGGGGGGGATAATAGGGCTGTAATCACTGAGAGAAATTCGATAGCCGATAGATAGATGAAGTGAAATAAAGTTGCGATTTTGTTGAAGAAAGCTGGGGATTCGAGGTCAAGAGAGATTATCATACGCGTCTTAGACAGCGACCGGCTTGGTCTTCTTCCTAAAGGTCGGAAAACGGAAACTTCCCCATTTGCCACCCTTCTTCTTGTCCACCTTGGCTTTGTGCTGAAATATCAAATGTCATTTGATGAGATCAATCACTTCAAATGCTTTATGGGGAAGCTTGAAGATATAATCATATATGTATACCTGTGCTTATCGCCTCAATAACATTGTGAGTTATAAAGTGTTGTTCTGTTATGAAATGCTAGCATAGTGCAAGATAACAGATACGTTGCTACTAGGAAATCGAAAGCAAAGTAAACAAGCTTCTCGAATATTGTCAAAATATACTCATTATTACGAGAAATGAAAGTAGCTATCGTGGCAAGGTGGACGATTTTACCGCTCAAATATCCTTGATGTTTCCTGATCTATATTTGAGCCTATTCATTCTATAAAATGTACTATAAAAACAAATATTTGACATTCTATACGATAGCAGTTCATTTCGCTCCATCATCCCCTACACGTTAATAACAATAGTTATTTCGAATTTATATGTGCTCATACTTTAAATTATGGAAAAGAGAAAAGTTGAGAAATTTAAGTTAAAATATAAAATAAGTTCTATCACTTCAACACGTTGATCGACATTTATTAACATAGGAGATTGATTAAACACCAATCGCGTGGAAATCTCATGAGTATTTAATTTTACTTGAGAAGAATATAATACCATTTGCAGATTACATCATCTATATAGTTTTCAGAAACCGACTTGGGGGGAAATGTATTCCAGAATACTATTGAAAGTATACGTAAGCAGAAAAAAGCAAGACTGACCTCTTCATCGTCTGAAGCTGCTCCATCGACGGCTACCATCGTATTGTAGCTGCGCTCTGAGAAGTTGACTGAAGCAAAAAGGCATTATATAAAGTTACAAAAATATGAAGATATTATCAGAGGGGTTGTGCTAACAAATTACAATTTCGCATAAAGAATGACAATTCCGCTTGACTTCGGTAGGCAAAAATCCTGGAGCTTCCTATGGAAGTATTCGCATTCTGCCGAAATCAAGCCACTACATTAATTTGACCGCACCGGTGAAAAACTATTTCGTGACTACCATGAATGTTTATCTAGCAAGAACGCGATTTGTTAGAAAGTAATATGTGTTGACCTTGGCTAATAGTGTGCTTTCTAGATTTTACTCAACATGTTCCAATTAAGTCAAGTGAAGACACTTTCATACCAATTCGACAAGATAGGCTTTCACAAATCGAAGCCTAACCCAATCGCTAAATGTCGTAATCAAGGCAATAATTTCCTTCGAAGTGATGAAAAAGCTTACAGCAATGAACTTCATCAGAAAAGGCTTCTTTAAAATCTCTAAGTGGCACTCATTTCTCTCGTCATAATTGCCTCACACGAGTCGTTAAAACACGAGATTTTGGCAAATACATTCATTGTATCAAGAACAGGAAATAAAGTAAATAAGCAGTGCGAACAAAATGTGCAGTTAGTTGCCAACATTTGCTATCTTCATATTCCCACTGGTGATCAATGAGGTGATTAGAAAAAGGCGCTAGCAATCCTATAGACAGCTATTTGAATACATATAGTCACCGCAAAAAACCAAAAGCTTACGTAAATAGGAAAAAAAAATGATATTTACGAACTGGTAAGATATCCAAAAAATTCGTACGGAAATTAGTTTGAATCTGTTTATTGACGATTGAATTGAAAAGCATACTTAGAGCAGGTTTATAAGCACAAACTCTAATAAATACACTAAGTAGAGTTCGACGGCTAGTTGGGACTCCAAAACCCATTCTATCGATTTTGAAAAAAACAGAATCAGACAAAATATTTACTGCAGAAACTGAATGCATCTAAGAGACATTCGGATTAATCGTGTGGAAGAGGCGAAACTCACCTAGATTCCTGGCATTGGCGGGGAGGCTGGCACTTTTGCTGGCCAGATCAGATCTTGGGGTGGTGGGAGGTGTACGAGGCTCTTCAATCACTGTCTCCGGATACTGCTTTGAACCTAGTCAAGGGAAAAGTGTAAAATATAACCGACAAACAACAGTGCAACACTCCGACCACGAGCATGTAAACTACTGCAAATCAAAGTTAAATCCATTCCTTACTCATTACAAGTAACAATCTAGACAAAACAAGTATAATTTACTACAAATGGAAAAGTATTTACTGCATGCAATACAACCCTCTCAAAGAGAAGAGACCCAAACAATTTAATATGAAGCACACTAGGGGGTTGCTTAGTTTTGTAGAAATGGTCAAATTGTCGAATAATAAGGTCAAATGAATGTTTGCAAATAATAAAATGGAGCTAAATAAGTAAATAGGAGACAGTGATAGTAAATTATAACCCAGCTTTCAGGAATGAGTTCATTCTCCATAATCGTTAAGTTAGGAAAGCCAGAGCATGCAATTTGAGGAAAACGTATTGATAAAACCACTTTAGTATAAATAGCAATGTCAAGTAAGAAAAAATAAGGAACTCTGGCAGTAAAACTAATAAATGCAGTTAAAATTACTAAATTGAGTCGTATTTGTCAACAAACACGAAGTCGATCTAGATAGATGCATATTTTGAAGTTTTTTCTTGCGTTCTTTTCCGAAGAAGTCAGAACAAAGTACATGCGTGATGAAGGTTTTATTGAAGATAGATTACAAGATGATGAGATAAAAGACAACTATCAAGGTAGCTACGGGGCTGTACCATATCTCTACTGCTGTTACACACATAAATCGGCCAATTTAACATTTTTCTCAATACATCTGCAATGAATAAAAAGAACAAAAAATATACTAAAGTGAAATTTGACTATCACTTAAACAATTATCTACACTTAAACAGCAAAATGCAATGACAAGTATAAGGAGTTTAAGTCTGGTGAAAATAGATTTTTATGAATATTTTCTGCACCCTGAACAAAATCCATGCCTCGAGGGCTGTGTTAATCAGTTATCGTTCAGCATGATTAAGAATAAAATCTTGGCCAAAATTCCAATGCATTAAAAAAGCCACCATATGAAGAAAGCGTGGTATAAAAACGTCAGTATTAAGGAGTATTATACTGGTAAGTTAAGTCAACGTAAAAAGGCATAAAATCTAAAAAATACAGCTAGAAGGAGAACGTAAACCAGATAGGATGAGAGGAAATGATCATTTTGATTTAGTACGACAATCTCAGCAAGCGTCATGATCTAATCCACTCTGCGCAGAGACAATGTATACTCTGCGTTTGGATTGGCAGGATTGAGAAAGTACTTCCATGTTCAATTATTTACGTATCATTCGCATTACCTTTGCATTAGTTAAAAAATAGGGCTTTATCATTGACACTCAAATGCACAAAGAACAACTAAAAACCAAAAAGGATATGTGAACATTTTAAAAATTACACAAATAATAGCTTATCGGATATGGTAAGCGATAGAAAAACAATATTTTGATTAAATTCTTTTCAATTTCTGGTATACCAACCTTGGAAGGAAATTTTAATAAAGAATTAAAATAATATTTTGGCTTATTGGATGTCTGCGAATTTTTAGTTGATTAGCATATTTTACGAAGTATAAACAAACAGGATGGAGCGTGAGAAGTTATAACGACTGCACCAAACGCTGCGAACGAAGTAGACTAGTGTGACAATTAGAAAAGTGCATTCATGCTGAAGAAAAAATAAACTCCAAAACACGAATAAACATGTCAATATCAAGGATAGTCGGCTTCGTATCACCACCACATTGCGGCACTGAAAATATGTGCCGAAACAAAACACAGAATAAAAATCGATCCCTTGATTGGAAGATTTTAATTGAACGTTGTAGATAAGGGGATAATAAGTCGATTAAAGAGTAAAAGCACCATCTAACTAAAACGATTATTACTGCGCAAAATATTTGTGCATTTTTGGTACCAACGGATTATGAAGTTAGTTTACATGACTTCCAGCGTATACGCAAACGCCAGAAGGCGTCTCCCAAGCTGAGTAAAACAATATCCGAGAAAAACAACGGCTTAATGTTAAAACCCAACCATGACACACAAGTTGATTGGGCAAAACCAGGTGATTAGGCGTATAATAACAGCAATGATATGCAAATGACAGTGATCAAGCAACAACATAGAAAGACGACATTATTTGTGCATGCTTGCGTTGAGTGAGAGAGGGTAGAAATCATCCGCAAGGCTTACGACTGAGAGTAGAGAAGGGAGAAGCGGTTTTCTTGCTTTTACGACCCGACTTCTTCTTAGAGGACTTCTTGGAAGACTTGTCCAAAGTGGAAGAGGGGGTAATTTCAACGGGGGGTACCGCAGCAGCAGTGGAGAGCTCTTCCACAGACTCCTCTGCGAGACTGGGCCTGTGAAAGGCGCGACGATGATTGCCAACATTATGTACCATCGGTGTAGATTGAGCCTGCGAAGACAGGTGAGTGGCAAAAGAGGGCTGCTCCTCAACTGTACATTGGGATAACACAACAGCAGCACAACAGAGGTAGAAAGCAAAACATGCAAATTGAGATATGAGGGGCAGAATTATAGCGAAATCAAATACAAGGGGTTGACTGAGAAAAAAAGTGAAAAAGAACATACCGATGCCAGGTTTAGCAAGCCATTGATTGCGTTGAACACCTTTTTCCTTGTTAGAACGGACAGTACTCGCTATTCTGCAATCAATAAAGCAGTCTCATTAAGCAAAGCACATTGTGTTGTATTATCAAAATCAAATTACGAAGCGCAAACGAATTTGCAATTTTTGACCCAATAATACAAGTTGAGAATAAAAATCACCCTGATCAACAATCAAGCGAATTCATGTATCAGATAAGGAATTGGTCAATAGTAGTCGAATGGAAAAGTCCCTTGGCTAATAATAAATACACTTAGAAAGAACAACTCACTCGGAGATTTGCTTAGCTCCGGCCTGAGTGGCGGCAGTGATGTCATCAATGTCACTAGCGTCTGGTCCGGCAGTACAATCAGAAAGGAACCCAGTACCAGCATAGAGGGAGCTATCAGCTCCGGCTAGTTGACCATTTGTCGACCAAGGGACTTCTGCGGGTGGACGACGTAATAAACTGGGATTGCGATAGATGTAGCCTGTTCGGTAGCCCGCACTATCCAGCATTCGCATCTGCGCCTCGAACTCCATCTCACCCACGCCCCAACCCGAAAGATCTGAGATAAGGAGAATGTAGATAAATATATAGTATATATATATAAAGTAGTATAAATAAAAGCATTAATAAAGCGATACGGAAAGGAATATGTTAATTAGATATCAAAGATTCGAACGACAAGAGCCTTAAAACATTAGCGACCTGATTGTGCAACAATCACACAGTAGCCTAACACTGAGGGAGACAATGAATGCTAGAAATGACAGGCGCCTCATAGCGGGAAAGCTTTCCACACTCTAACCAAAACTCCGTTGCCCCACTTACTCTCACTATTTAGTCTTGGTAGGCTTTAGAAATATGTTTTGAATGCTCTTGAACACAAAACCAAATAGATTTGAATATCATGTTAAAAACTGTTAAAAATCTGTTAAAAACTCATCAGAGTTTGAAGTTATTTTCAAGAGCACAACCAGATGTTCAATGATCGAATTTCTTTGCCATAAGTAAAAACACAACAACTGCTGGCATTTCACGACCAATGAAAGGCGGACCTATGGCCCAGATTTAAGGATTTTCATATAAATGACCTATCTACCTGGTGGCTGATAAGTGTATGCAATCAAATTACTGGCAGATTGCCAAATTCCAAATTTGACGATATTACGGTATAAATGCTATGCTTACATTGCACTCTCACAAATCTCAATGAAAAAAATAAAAAGACTATCAAATAATCCGATTCTGAAAGGCTAGTATACTTTTAAAAGTGAAGAAGTAGGTCCGAAACATATTTTCATACATTTGGCGATAGAGCTGTAAAAATGAGAGACCTCCTCTTGCTTTAGATCTGAACAGTGAAAGGGGTTGAAGGCACTGAAAGTTATGCGCCAAGAAATTTATCCAAGTTATGAAAAAAGTAGACTGTAGATATTATTAATATGAAAAAACACCTAAATTCAATAAAAATGCGCAGACAACACTTGTCTTTAATAGAAATAAACCCTTCAGCCGTTTTTAGTAGAAAGTCACAATATATCACCAATCAGTCACTTCCATAATATTAGATGCAGAATGACAAACAATGTCAAAATCTTGAGATCGGTGTAACCACATAGAGTTTCAGATTTAGGCCTTATTCAATAATACAATAAATCAGTCGCGGTTACTAAAATATTCAGCTATTAAAAATTAAACGAATGCAGAACTTTGACCTGTTCAAAAAAGCAAAATTTTATCCAAGAGCAAGAAAACTTAGTAATATTAATAAGCGATTATAAACAATTTTAATACTCCTTTCCGCAATATGAGTAAGATTAAAAGCTGAATATACTTCCGACGAAGTAAGAATTTCATACACACCGGTTAGAGGGAATATAAACCATAGACACTCTCGACAGCAACAAAGGTTCTTGCCATTTACACTTAGCTTTACTTGTGTGCGTACTCCTTGCAATGTGCAAACGCTGCCTGACCCACATAAGAGTATGTACAACAGAAAGGACAGAAAAGCAACATAAGCGCATATGAAAAATTTCACATTACTGCTAATTTGATTTCTATTTCTCCAGGATAAACCGTGAGATAAAAAGAATCAATGAGAGAGAAATTCATTACGCATGTGTAGAATAGACGAAAGGAGAAATATGACTCATTATGTTAGGAAATTAATTTGACTGGTAAGCAAACGATGAAATATTCACTCATCCGCGTCAAACTACGTTGACAGGGAGAAAAAACCATAAAAGTCATGATTACAAATGCGGTTTAAAAGAAGTAAATAATTTATTATGGAATAACAGTGTAGTGAGTCAAAAATCATTCATTTGTAAAAAGCCAAAACTTAATTTTAAAAAAAGTTTCGCATGAGCTATTAAAACACCTGATCTGTAATGTCATAGGCATGTTCAACCCCCCCCCCCCCACCTACTGACTGCAAACAAGCGTAAATAATCAATCAAACTAAGCGCATATGTTTACAAGCCTTTTTGTGGAACACTTGTAAACAAACCCTATGATGATAATGAATGAAATGGTTCTTGAGAGATACACAGCTCCATCATCTTGTATAAACAGAACGAAATTATTTCATTTACTGATTGGAATAAAATGAAAACAGGGCCACTCAATTGACGATTATATGGTCTTGCTCTAAAATCCACCAGCAGATCGTCGTATGCTCCACAAATCCACTATTAAGTTTGGGGTTGCTAGAGGTACGATTCCTCTTTATATTGAACATCAAGTGCATGATTCATTTCCCATCAAACCATGTTTCACAAAGTTGTCTTAGCATTATAAATGCTAATAACAAAGTAACCAGAAAATAACAAATTTCTGACATTCTATTGCGTCATTAGAGCATCATTTCGATCATTGGATGTGCACACGATGTCTTTAAGTATTACCCCAGCGTAATAGTTGATAATGAAAAGGAAACGACTATTGGTCTGATCGAAGTACGTACCAGTGACGCCAGAGCTTGTTGATTTGGCTCCCACACCATTGAGATGATCATCACAATCATTGTTATCATCACAGGCAGTACCATTAGCCTCTGAAGCGAAGGGTACAGAATTTTGTTGTAGTTGGTAGTCATCTCCATTGTTTTCGCTTAAGCGTTCGCCTGTTTCTACCTTCTCACCACCGGTTGGGAAGACAAGCTCACTGAGCAAGTTGGCACTGCAACCCAACTGAAGAAGTCGCATCTGTACACAAAAGAAGACAAATACGCCGAAGTGATAAGCAGTCGGAAAATGATAAATGACAAAATAGATAGACGAAATGCCATCCGAACACGGGATAATTACTAAGCACTTCAATCTAACTACAATATTTGGAAACAATATCGATAAAATCTACTTTCACAATTCAGAGGAAACCGTAAATAAATTTTGAACCTATAACTCGTAAATCTGGTTCCCTTGCTACTTAAAGGATATGGTAAATACCAACAAAAACAGAGTCAATTAGAACAAAAATTGCGAACATTAACAAACACCAAGTATTTACACTTAAACCCAGCCACCAGGTAGGTTAATAGAACAGAACAACTTATCAGCAGCAGGTGCTTATCAACTGAAAAAAACTAGACTTCCGGTGTAGGACTATTGGGACGATTAAATATTTCCCTATGAAACAAATACAAAATTTCGTGACAATTTCCTGTTTTATGAGGACTGACAATACAAGCCAGAATGGAATTTAGAATTCAATATGTTTTGTCAGATTCACAAACAGAAATAAACCGAGTTTCACACCTAAACTATGGAAACAAACCTTTGCAGCAGCCTACGAGAACTCGTAACCTCTAACGGAACTTCGAAGTGCATATTCTATCAAAACTAGTACTAATATATCTCAGGATAAATTGACTATAATAAAATATGATAAATATAAGCCTTTTAGTTTCCGTAATGATATGACTGTTAGGGAGACTCGAACGGCGGCCGTTCGTACATATGGAGTGAGCAAATGAAAACAAGAAATAATCAGCGACCTGGACTAACATGTAAGCTTAAGCATACTAAAGAACCTATTAGATAGTCAACGAGATCGGAAATCAACTTCATTAGAAGCAAAAATAATTCAGTTCTGTAAGTGCGCTAAACTATACTATTTTAAAGCAAATTAATAGGTACTCAATTTAAATTTGCAGCAAATCTATTATCTGAATCTATTCTGAAGCCCTAATGACTGTATTCTCACCACTATCGAATCTCAAGAGCTCTTATATTTTAAGAGGTCCCACAAGTTATTTAATACCTCAAGACATAATGGGCAATCAATATGCACAATCCAAACTCGATTGCTCCATTGCTCTTCCAAATACTAACACAAGCTCAACTTACTACAATCACAATTGTTTAAATTCAAATCAGTCACCAAAATCGAGATAAAAAATCAACCTTTTTGTAAAAAAAGATCAGCAGAGATATTGCAGAGCGCAGATGATAACAAATTAGAAGTACGGAAAAGACAGTTATTGACCTGTGTTTGGCAAGCGCTGATAACACGCTTCATTAAGTACCAGGCCTCGGGTATTGTGGATGCAGCCACAGTGACACCCTTGTTGCGAAGAAAAAGGATCTTGGCGTTGCCTAGATCGTTACGAATGGCGTCAGCCTCAGCTTTGTCCGTCACCATACCGGCGTAGTCGTGATAGCGCACATTGGGTAACAACTCCACGGCCTCTGGGCTCACTGGTAGTAGACCCGATTTGATGCAAGAGACCTAGTAGGGGAAACAAATAGTACATAACAAGTGAATACATGAATATCAAATAACTTTCATTAAACCTCCAAAAAGAACAATAAACACAAATTACTCATTTTACATGGTAAACAATAAATCTCAATCACTAATTCCCGTGAAATTACAACACAATTAATATATGAATTATTTCAAACTTGGTTGTTTGATTGGTTTCAGACTGTTCTGCAAAACAGGAGTCCATGCATCGAAAGCCAGAGAAAATGAATGCTCATACGAAACGCAGACGCATGTGTAACTACACACAGCTACGATAAAAGAATCCGGTATCGAATAGTTCGAGTAAGAACGTGAAGCTCAAAAAATTTAAATCATTTCAATCACACTAGTGGTTTGCCTTCCCAATTCCAATGAATGCGGTTAGACAAAATAATTACTCTCGACGGTTAGATGACTGTGCTAAGTTGCATACATCTTTATACTGGACCACATAATCTTGCATAGACTAGTCAAATAAAGTAAGGAACTTTCCCATGAGTGTCTCGCACCCAAGGCCATGGTGTGAAAAAATTGGGTTAGAGAATTGCTTCGGAGAAAATTAAGGAGTTCTTATAACTCCATTCTTTGAAGTATCAAGCAAAAAAAACAAGAAAAGATTGTCCAAACAGAAAAGGCAAATCAGTAAAGTTGTCGGGAGGTCTTCGGTTTGATTGAGTTGTCACATCTAAAGCAGCTAACAGGGTTGATTATCGTCCCCACAGGTCTAATCCCTCAGCAATAGTGAAATCGGGCAAAAAATAGTGAAATGTGAAGCACCTAACTCCATATGATTGGTCGCAAAAATCAATGCTTTTGAAATATCAACGAGATAACTGAGTCCAGGAGGTAAAAAATAACAGCGATTTTCAGGCCTCATTGTCTTATTATGTGATCTATAAATCCTCACCATATTGAAACATTCGAATTCAGCATTCGAAGTCAATTTTAAAAATTTACGTACAGTTTTCTTCTCATCGTTTCAATATTACAATTTGCTTACACTTATAAAAAGTTATACCATTAACCAATTAGGACTTAACATTCAACTATCCGAATTATGAACAGAATAGAATTTACTAATCGTTTCGCTATTTTTTATAGCTACACCATGCAGTGACTAAGACGCTTACAACTACCCAATCTCAACGTCATTAACCCTCTACCTTTTGGTGTGCCAAAATCGTGCAAAAGCACGCGAGCACAAGACATTAAAGTTTACAAGTAAAAGTGACCTTGAAATAAGTGTCCAATCGGAGAGGCAGTTTTAGTTAAGGAAAAGGATAAATTTGATGCTTAATTGTAAAAGCAAAAAACGTGTATGATGCCAAGAGAAAAATATGATAGCGTTATTGACAGTAGCAGCACAAGAATATTTGGGATAAAACCCATGCAACATTAAAAGCATGATCGGTTTAATCGATATTGGCAACCTAGGAAATATAAATAAGGTAATAATTTTAATGATAATTAAATAAAAACAAAGCGTACACCAGAATACCGCAAGACGATTGAGAATAAAAACAGAAGTATATATTCAAACCATGCAAATTGAAGACCATGTGTTTTAAATTAAAGAACCAAGCGATTTCAAAAAAAACGAGTTTTGTATTTCATTATAGAAAATAATTTTGACTTATTCGATCATTAAAATAGGGAACCATTTGCCTAGAAAATAAAACTAATCAATTTTTAGCCGCACACAACCGAAAATACTGAGACTTTGTGCAGCGAAGTAGTGTCTGAAAACCAGTGTAAAATTAATTTATAGCAGAAAGACTTAAAAACACAAAACGAAGGAATTCCATTGTCTTTTCAGTTCGTTAAACTGTGTTTTCATTCTCACAAGAAAGGTGTTCATTTATAATAGTCAATTTGAACTACCAGAATGACAAATTTCTCAAGCGGCATGGCAAAACCAAAGTCGAAAAGGCCAGTCGGAAGTGTTCAACATGATGCGAATTTATAAGGTCAGAGAATTTCACAACCACTGCGTCGAAGCCCAGTGCAACGAATACATTTTCGGGTGCTGAATAGGAATTATGATGGAAAAAATTGCAGCTCAAAGAAAGGGCATAAAGCTCATACAATTATATACATTAGTAATTTGCACTAAACGATAACTACCTTAGTAGCTTTAACCACAAAATGACAAAAGGGAAATTCTACTTCATGAACAGCGTCTTTAAAGTAAATTAAAGGAAGGATTGAAATTGTTAACTACTTTGAAATTTAACCTGTCTTAATCTTGACCATGCACAGAATGATCGGACAGTTGTTATTATGGAAGCTCTACAGACATATTTGAACTTTAAATCATTGCCATATTTAAACCTACGGCAGTTGTCTGAAAATTTCTGACGATCCAACTGACAAGCGAAGATCGAAACAAAGATGTAGCTCAGGAAGATTATCAAAAAATAATTAGCCATGGGAATCTAGATACTCAGTGAAAATGTGGCTCCAATCAATAAACCTACACTCTTTTGTACTAGTTAGGCGCATAACGTCCAAGAACTAGATAATGAACATGCATTTCGATTTAAATTTGTGCAATTCAGTTACCATAAAGCTAAGAAAAAATGCATTTAAGTTTCCCTATTTCAGCGAGGAATGTTCTTCATACGCTAAAACAGGGAAAATTCAAGCACACCTTTGTGGTAAATCTCACAACTGCAAGTGTAAGATACATAGAGCTTCAATTAAAAATACCAAAACCAATTCATTCACAAGAAAAATGGAGATAAAATTAATTGAGATAGCTTAAGATTAATCTGCCGATGCGAAGTGAATATAGATGTACAAAATATGCCCAATGCATTTGTAACTAATAGGCAAATTAACACCGGAGAAAATTCCATAAATAAACTTCGCAGATTAAAATTTTTCAGCATTCGCTTTCCTTCATGAAATTAAAAACGATTTTTTGTGGTTGTTATTTGCAGGGCATACGACATATCAGGCGAGCAAACTTATGTAAGCTTGTAATGATTTTGGAATTGAAAAAGAAATATTTGGAATTCGAGTCTTATTGTTCACTAGTCAGCGGAAATGAGAGAAAATGCATTAGGCTTTATAGTTAACTTTTCCAACCAATCTCGAGTAGAAATAGGTCACTTACTCTCGATCTACAAGGCGCTGAAAATGACATGCTGAAACGGAAGAGGTCGTCGGACTGAATTCATAAGTAAAAAATAACCGAGAGATTTGACAAAAAATAAGATCGCCGGCAACACAAAGGTTCTATACGATAAAGATGACTTCAGCCTATCACCGTATTCCGATTCTTGAAAATCAAGATAAACCAGCTAACTATATTTGAACGCAGCTTTCTTGAGATAATCAGGAGAGGCAGAGGTGAAAATAAAGTAGAGTATCAGCTTTATTTCAAGTTGGATGGTTAACTTCTCATAACAATTTAGAATGCTAGACAAATGGATTAGGAGAAATCAAGTTGAAATAGTAGAAAAGACTAGAAAGACAGGAAACTGTTGAATTCCATACTGGTCGTCAAATCAATAGGACTGCATAAATCTCCATGATGTTAAGCTTATAAATACTCAAAAATACTAAAGATGGTATTGATGACAGTAATCTCCAATAGGACAAACTTCTTTGAACTCTCCAGATTCGGAACAGATAGTCAAATAAAACCAATGGATATATCGTTAAGATACAGATTTAGAATATTTATAACAGAGAGCGTTTTCCTCTTAATCAACTCAAGTCAACCAATCCAGACCAGGTTTATTGAAACAAGCATACGCCCAAAAGCTAATTTCTCAATCGAAAAGCGACCCTGCATTGTGCTTAAAATTAAACTCACTCGTTAAATACACCTAAAACAGAAATAGAAAGAGAGTAAGACTTACAGCGACAACATCAGGTAGGTTCACGTTAACAACACAGTTGACATCACTGCGAGTACTGTGAACAGCCGAATGCAAATTCCAACTAGCTTTGTTGACGCCCAACACCGTGCTCCCGGGGTCAAGCACGTTACCTTTAAACGAAAAAATAAAAAGATTAAGGAGATGGGGTTTTCACGGATATAAAATATGCTACGTCACAAGCAAACACAAATAGAGTATTCCTCCGGAAGGATTTATCAAGACAAGTATAAGGTATCGAACGATCAATGGAGGTAAATACTAATGCGAGATATAAACTATTTTGATGTTGATTGCTAACGTTTTCATCACCAGTTGAGAACCTAGTCAATAAGTGCGCAAATATGGAAACGACAACATATGTTATATCGTGACATGTTGAAGGCCGAACAACGTCCCAACAACCGCCTATAATCTTCGTTTTCAATAAAGAAGCAAAAGAAAAGAATTGTGTTCAAATCGAACATTTACCGTTTTCATGACAGTCTAACATAATAAATTGATATACAAGTGCGAAAATAGCATTTAAATCCACGTGCATTTAAACTCCCATTTTGCATAAAAACAAATGGTATTTAGAACCATTAATTAAACTGTTAATAAAAAACAGTACAGAACACCCTGAAAGGGCTGAAAAGTAGATAGTGTCCCTTAGTTTTGAAAGTTGTTCAAGTCACAGAAACATGGTTGCTGATAAAAAACCTTCGAAATAATACATTTGACAATAGTGTTACAATTAGCTTCAATTCACTAATGTTAAAATGCTCAAAATATCAGTTTTAAGCATTTGAAACAAGTGTTTTGAGGGCAATTGACATTCATAAAATATCACATTTTTGGACAAACAAATGAACTAGATTAGTTAAAAAGGATGCGTCGGAGACTAAGGCTTAAGCATATTGACATCCAAACTCGGATTGAAGAAACATATGACCATGGTGAACACTTTCAAAACATGCATTGAACGATTGAATGTTTGGTATGTTTTAATTCGCAAATGGCTGTGCTTACTAATTTGAAATAAAAAACATAAAATTAGTTTTGTTTACGTTTATTTTGGCCAGCCAGTCCCATTCTCAAACACTAGTAGCGCACAATATTTTTCATCTTTAGTTGGCAAATTTTAAAACCGAATAAAAGATTGTAAAACAGATATACTAATTCTTAACAAAAAACTGGCAAAAGCCTAAATTGATAAAAATGTAATGTACTTTCTCAAAGTAGTCAAATAAAAGTCGAACCTGAATTTGATAATATACCAACTACACTTTATGATTAATAAAGGAGCAAAATACCAATAATAGTAAAATGAAAAAATTAACATGAATTTAAAGAGGCTCATTTTACTAAACATGGCACATATACACAGCAATGAGACGGTGAAATAAAAATGAGAAAACAATAGATGATTTATAGCCAGAACGAGCGGTGCGTATAATAGCTTGTGCCAATTATTACAACTCAATGGAAATACGCTAGATGCTGTAATATCGGAAAAAACTTACATCGACACTTCGCTCTTACTATTTAACTGGACGACAAAATATAAAAATAGACTTTTGAAGTGAATGATGAGTTCGAATGAAACAATTTTTCTAGCACCAACCATCTGCGATGTGGAACAAGACAAGCGACCATTTAATTCAACGGTCAATCAGATCTACTGACGACAGGAAGCGACTAAAGTCAGAACATTAAAATACCAAAATTAGAATATGCCATAAAATCAAAGTTACTTAAATTGAATATAGGAACATCAGGTAATCATGTACTGAGGCACAACAACAACAATCTTAATTTCACCAATTGACGCGGCAATACTTATGCATAGCCAAATTGTTTATAGAAAAACCAGAAATTTCGTATAAAACAAGATAAATAAAATTGTCACATGGAATATGACTACCATTAAATAATTCCAGGGAAGAACGATTCAAGACATTTGAAAGCACCCTGCAGCAGTTTTTTTTATTACTTACGTTCCAATTAAAAAATAGTTGAGACAATTGCTTTACAGCAAATGAGTAAGTGAAAATTCGGTCATAAACACACACAATGCAAGCAGGTCATGTAAGACAAAAATATTGCCATGTTGAAATTAAGGACATTATTAGCAAAGTAAAATAGCCATCGGTGTGTTAAATGAAGACCTAAAAATGGAGGCATTCGATAATCATTTGAAACTTGACAAGATTCAAGGGAAATATCAATCAAACAGTCACAAAATTTGAGCAGCAGGCATAAAGAAGCCTCAGGAAACATGAAATCCGAAGCACGAAGTAAAATGATCATTTATATTAAAATCCCATAGGATTTTCAACGCACCTTGACTATTTATTTTCACCAAGGTTGAAGCTTGAACCTCGTGGTAAAGAAGTCCGAATGGATTAACAAGAAATTCATCTTCTCCACTCTTGGCCTGAATTAAAATACTTCAGTTAAAAAAGCAAAATGCTTAAGATATACATAAAAAGAAACTTATACATGACACATACAGAAATCTGATTATAAATAGAATTAGTCCAGCCATTTAAGTCGATGAGACGACAAAGTGAAGCCAATTGACAGCGAATAAGCCTTTGATCACGGCTGTATCTGATTGCTTCATCACCACGCAGATCGTTAACTGGGATCGTAGGTGTAGTACCTGGAAAAAAGAATACGACTGACTATATAGGAAACTCGGAACTATGACGTGTTTAATTAGAATTGTTAGACTGCAAAAGATGGTTAAGCAACATCAATAGCAACATACGTATACAGCCGCTACCAACAACGGCAAATAGTTCTAAATAAAATTTTATTACGCGTTGAACAATAAATTAAACTTTCAAAACAATAACAATCGAAATGATCACCTTTAAAGCCATTCATGGATCCGCCTTTAGCATGCAAACTCAGGAGATCTGAAAGTTGTTCCAAAGCTCCACTTGCGTTAAAACCTGCATTAAACCCACTATTTATTTGAGATGCTCCAATAAGATTTGATTGTTTCAATGAAGATTTATGATTTCTATCGGGCACATCACCACAAATACTATTTTCTGTTGTATTTTCAAACATTTCGAAATCGGCAAATAATCAGCACAAAATTATGCTAGACCACTAAGCATTCGTAAGCAGATATAAGGGCGACTTTCGGAATCTGCGGTGACCGGCATATTCTTAATCAATAAAACAAACCAAAATGCACAAATTAATTACATTGTTAATCATGTCTAATAAATATTCCTAATTGTATTAAATATTTTTTGATTGCATCTAAATAGAAAATATCATTATTTTATTTTAAATGGCAGGCAATATAATATTCATCATTAGCCCTTAAACTTTGACTTCATCTTTCCACATTGGTGGGGGTACATATAAAGTAGTTAATCAATAGCGGTTTTTAGCTGTCTTCTTGCTTCCCAGTATCTCTGGGTTTCTGTTGTTGTCTTTAGGCCTGGACACCGAATCAGGTGGGTATTCTCCATTTCCTCCTGAAGGTTACATAGAGGGCATGTGGGTTGAGTGTATACTCCCAATCTGTGAAGGTGTTTTGCCAAGCAATCGTGTCCTGTACGAAGTCTAAACTCATCAACGGCTTCGATTCTTGGACAGTCGGCTATATCGGGGAGTGCCACTGTCCACTGTTTCTTCTTTGTTCGAGCTTTAAGTTCGTTGCACCTTGAGGTCTGGAATTCTCTCCCGATGAAGGCATTCATTGAGTGGAAAGATCTCGGCCGGTCTATGCCTTTCAAAATTGTTGTCCCCTTCGAAGCAAGTGTGTCAGCAAGCTCATAGCCTTTAATACCACAGTGACCAGGAATCCACTGT
>UZAE01000701.1:0-19418 GCA_900617975.1 Rodentolepis nana | reverse complement strand
AAAAAAAAACCAATTTTAGAAGGCAAACAAAACTAACCACTCAAAAGAATCGGATCAAAAAAAATCCGGAAAGTTACAAATGAAATCGATATCATATTGGTATCCAATGGTATCATTTAAACCGAAGACTAAGATGAAGTAATAAAAAAATTGCGTTTTAAGTAAAGAAAGTACCCAACTTGTCTTCTCTCATCACTCGCGACCTCTTCATTACTGCGTTTAATACTTTGAAATATTTATTTATTTATTTATTTATTTCAAATGGCAGGCATTTTGATAGTTATTATTAGCCCATTAACTGACTTTGTTCTTTACAGAGGGGAAGAGGAACATCAAAGTGAGAAAATAGTGGAGAGGGGGAAGGAGAAGAGTGATCCATAGATGTAAAGGAGACAGACAGACACAAAGGTAGAGTGAAGAGGTGGGGTGAGTACTGTAGAAGGAGTCGAATATGACAATCGCCATGGTAGTTTGAAGTGAGAAGTCAACTGCCGGTTAATGGGCTTTTTGCCGCATGAGAATACGTTACCCAGGGTGCTCAACGTGGAGGTAAGTATATCGTACACCCCATACTTTGAAGTATAAATTGGGTCAATTTTTGCGGATTGTAAAATGATTGGCCTGATTAGTGCATTCGTATAATTTTTATAAGTTACTTGATTACAGTTCAAATACGTTTTCCCCTAAATATGCTATGTTTTCTATTATGTTGACACTCTTAGGTGGGGTCATATCGACTTTTTTTGATAGAACATGTTCAAATAACCACAGTGGGATCTCCCGCACGGCATTCCATACCGTCGATAAATCGTGAATTTTTTAAGTTCAGGTTGGCGACAGTATATATTTAAAAAATGAATCACCCAAATAATGATGGAAAATTCCAAGTAGTTGTCAAAACGTTAAAAGAAGTTCAAAAAGGTTCTACGTATATTGTCAACCGTTGGAAAGAGGAAAGTCGAGTAACGACTTTAGAGCAAACAAATTGACAAGCAACCACAAACCTTGTTTCAAGGTTGTTCTTTCTGCCTTCTGTTAGTTTTGTAACGTGTGGCTGATATCTCTCAAGCGGCGTTATTGTATGCTTAATAAAATATCCAAGCTAGGGTGTGCGATAGACTTGCTTCCACGTGGTACACCCTGGGCAACGTATACTCATACGGCAAAAAAGTCTATTAACCGGCAGTTGACTTCCCGCTTCAAGCTACCATAACTCCACTGGATGCCATATTCTACCACTTCCACAGTACTCACCTCACCTTTTTTCTACCTTTGTGTCTGTCTTTTTTACAACTGTAAACCACTCTTCTGTTCCCCACCCCTCCACTTTCTGTTACTTTGATGTTCCTTCTCCTCTGTGAACCCTGAAGTCAACTAAAGGGCTAATGATAAACTCTGTAAGACTGAAGTCAACTAAAGGGCTAATGGAACAATCAAAACGCCTGCCATTTGATATAATAATAATAATGTTCCTCGCTCTGTGAACCCCGAAATCAGCTAAATGACTAATGATAACTATTCAAAACGCCTGCCATTTAAAATAATAATAATAATAATAGTTGATATCTTGATTAAATGACCAGTTTGATCTTTTTCATAATAATCAAAATAAATATGCACTACTAATTTTTTTGTTCAACTAAAATATTTAAAATATAATAATAAATTGGAGACTTAAACGCGCTTCTAGAAAGCTCCCGTGGTTGCTAGGTTTTTTCATCGCCTCAAATGATTGTTTGATGAGTTTTTTTGAGAAGTATTGGGTGCATTAATAATACTGTTGAAACTGCACCAATGCAGAATATTCCGGGTCGAATTTTAGGACATTAACCATGGTCCCCGCCCCCATTAAATGAAATACGAAACTGACATTCATTTTGGAAGATGAGTATGCTTCCGGCGGATATGCCCAAGATTTATTTTAGGACGTCAAAAAAATTGTCGTTGAGTTATGATTTGTAAGATGAGAGCGCCTATTTTCCAACAGTCAACGAAATGGAATGCCAGGAAGTGTGCCTATAAGAGACGATTTAAGAAATTTTCAAAAAAAACAAATCATTTGAATGCTTAAATGCAGACTTTGCAAAGACAGTTAACAATCACTTTTAAAACAAAAATAGTAATTTCTTTAGTAGCTTTCAATATTTAAAAGGCCTAAAATGAAACCAGACATATATGCACATTCACTTCTTGATCTGTTTCATCAATTCGAGGAACTTGTGATTTAAAATTTTACAGTAGAAGAATTCATATCCCTATAGAAAAGGAAAAGGAATATGTGAGATAGGATTAAACTAAGTTGATCCGAGTGAGAATATATCCCACAATTAGCAACTAAGTAACCTAATTGACCACAAATGACCTAATCACGAAATCTCATTGAAAGTAAACAATTATTATTCCAAACGAAGCATCAAATTTGGGTGTTAATGGCCTGTCGCTAAGGCTAATTTTTTGTATTTCCATTGAATTCTAACGTTTTAATTCTTTTTTCTTGCTATTATTAACAGTCATTGGGGTGAAAACAGTCTGCAAATTAGCAGACAAAGTGAAATTCAAATGCTGCATAAACTTCAATTAGCGGAGTGTTTACGACAGAAGTGACAACTCTCCCCCCCTGTCAAAATTTAATTGGTACATTAAGAGTCTTTCCTCCTCAACTTCTCGCTAAAGACTGCATATTTTTTGGACAAATTTCTAAATGCCTGTTTGCACACAATTTTCTAATGAGTAACATTAATTGGCTAAGCTCAAGTCGTCAACCCTGAAGCACGAGGGTCGAAAGGTCAAAGTCTAACGGTTCATAAAGGTGATTTCTTAGACTCGAAGTAATTGTGTTCCTCAATATGTCCCAATTTCATCCTTCTTTTGCTAGTCGGTTTGCTCTACTTTGTCCTTCATCTTGCCCAACCGTCGACATTTGTCTAGTCTTCTGACATTTTTGTTTTCGAAACTGCTGTCAACATCTGCTCCCCGTCTTGGGGAAATCAAGGCCAGTTTTTAACCCCAAACCTGTCTTTCAATGGGAGGTGTTCACGCTTTCTTAGTGCCAAATGAGGAATGCTTTCGTTTGGAGAGCTCTGAGATGAATCGATTTTAACTGCTTGCTCTGTTTATCACTCGCTCCGATAGAATTCCAGCTCAATATTTCCATTCCTTAGCTTTTTATGGACAGTCATACTACTTTTGCATCGTTCTGCTTCCAATTCTTTATTGAACAGAAAAAATCAATTGAAAATTAGCAATGATCATTGTACATACCTCAAAGTGACCTCGCTAGTACATTTCCGTTTCGAATTTGTCAGGGAATAATATTCTTTAGATGGATTCGGTCTTGAAGGGGGGAGGTGAGAGATTTCTGATGGAATACTTAGCATTTCCTGATTTAACTCTCAGAATACTAGTGGCAATTTAATTTTCTTCCCTTGAAATTAACTCAAATAGGTGATTTAAATCATTATCGAAATCAATTTGCCCCTCCTATCAGGATATACTAAAGTTAGTCAAAATTTGCAGTTTGCTGAAGAGTATCTCGACACTAATTGCTCCTTCTCTGAGTGCATCGAGAAGTGCCAAAGTAAATTGTATTGGTCATAAGCTCACCAACCATATTCGGGAAAGGAGGACTGCGAACAACAGAGGGGAATTTTCCATCAGATGTCAGAGAAGATGGTAAAAAGGGCCACACTTTCTTGCGATTGCTATGAAGCTGCCTTTCTTCTTCGTGTGGGAATTTTGGAAAATTTGTTAAATTAAATCAATTAAATTGCTTTTTTTAAATTAAAAGGCTTAGAAACAGAAGTTTACACATTGCTCTTACCAATTATTGTTTCGATTATCCATTTAAATATTTACTATAAAGGAAATATCAATTTTAAAATTAGTTAATTCTAATCTAAATCTACTGTTTAAATACTGTTTTATTAATGGATATCATATTTTTAGTGCTTTCTAATATAAAGGCAGTTTTACCGGAAGAAAAATAAATGAACAAATTCGAGCAGGTTGACCATTTGATGACCTTATTTCCAACACAAACTTTACGTTGCATGCAAACGCTCACGCCCAATATGTGCATTACCCAACAGTTACTGCTCGTAAAAGTCCATTATAAATGAAAGTAGTATTTGAGTCTTTGTAAGACTCTTGAACCCACTTTGGACAACTTTTTCCCACACACATCATGAGTTAATGAGTAGTGCGAAAGGATCTCACTGGCAAGAAACTGGAGTTCTGTCACCCCCCCCCCCCCCTACCGCGCCCCCATTTCTAACTAGACTTAATTCAGGAGTTCAGCCATTCCATTTGCTCGAGCGGACGACAAACCAGCGAACTCTGGTTGGATAAGTGCTTCTTAACAAAATGCACTGGCCCTCTTTAATTAACTCACATCTATTACCATATTGCAGTTTTTAATAAAATTAAGCTAATTTGAGATAAATTACATTTCTACTTTTGATATATTTGCAGTGATTTAAAGTTTGGATGTCCTCAACACCTTCTAAATATCTCTTTCTGCGACTCCGCCTGACCGTTCTAATTGGTTCTATAGGGAGTACGTGTTTTCTCCAGGACCTGTGTAAACGGGTTAGCATGCGTTGCCCCAATGCAGACCATTCGATGTTATCGACACACCGAGGAACTTGACCGACTTGTCAACCACCTGCAATTAGTCTGTCGAAACCAGGTTTTTCATTAACATTTATATATACGTTTTTGGGTTCTCCTGAAATTACGATTTTGTGCCAACTGCTCAAATACTATTCGCCAATACTATTCCCACCAGATTTCCATTTGGACCAATCTTTTGAGCCATTTCCTTTCCACTTGGTCCTAAAACACATTCACTAATGAATCTTCCCGATCAACACTCTCTTTTTTCAACGACGTAGTCGATACGGAAGTTAGTGATCTACAAGGCCCTTGAAACGAAAGTCAGATGCTTGAAAGATGCTTAACAGATATACTGTTCGAAGATTAGTGGAAACAACGGTGGGGCCTGCTTAACTGATACGTGCAATTGAGTGCCTCCTTACAGTCAAAAAACCCAATCATTTTCTCACCATAATATTTTCTAACGGCTGAATAACCGTTTTCTTTTTTCCCCATTTTCAAACATATTTCCATGGCAGGTAGAAAGCTGTCACTCACTTTCCTAAAATCATGTTGGCTCATGAATGCTACTTAGGCACAGTTAGAACCATAAATTTTCCTCACTAACTCATCTTTTAAAATGGAGGGCAAATAACAACCCAATATCCAACATTACAATAAATTTTAAATTTCATTTTAAATTTTAATATAGTTGATGCACATAGCATTGACTAAAAGGCGCTAATCATAAAAATTTAAAGTAGCACATTTTTTTGGCGACATGACCCCAGTAGAGTAAAAAAATCGATTTCATGTTAGCGGGGTAATCCATGCGCCAAACATATTTTCTTGCATTATTGATCCCAGGCGTTTTTAGAGCAGCTTAGAGACTGCTTTTTCCAATTCCCTAAGGAAAGGAAATAGGAGGAAGGAGAAAGGAGAGAAGAGGCGAAATTCGCAAGTGTATTTTCTTGGTTGTGAGAAGATGTTAACGTGATTCATCACATCAGTTATTTCGCTTCAACCTCCTTTTCCCTCTATCCCTCTCTCTCTCTCCACCCCCTCCCCTCCCTCCCTCCCACTCTCTCTCTGGCCTTTCTCATGACGCTTCTTCCCCTATTTCCATTGGGAATGTACCTTTTTTGTGCACAAAAGGGAGTTTTCACGATTCAATCAGAGGAAGCTAAAAGCACAATTTAAGCAAATATTCGAGAACCTGTAACGATGTATATTAGACTACGAATTGATATTCAATGTAAGCCAAAATGTGCAGGGAATTTAGAATATTGCAATTATTGGTACTCTTTTTTGTACCAAAGGGCACACTTGTAACTTTCTGTGTCCATTAAGGGGAAAGCATTTCTATTCCAATATGACATGGTAGCTAAGACGGCCTTTGTTAAATTGTATCAATAGTCAGTCAAAACGAGCAGTTTTAATATTTTTTGTGGGAAAATTTGCTCTTAGCTTGGAATTAGCTTATAGAATTTTAGGCCCCCAATATGCCACGATCGATAATATTGATTATTACTTTACGTTTTGATCATCAGATTTAAGTGCAAGTTCATTCTCGTGATTCTTAAACCCTTTTTAACAGCATAATCATAAAATTTGGTTATCTGGGAGACCACCTTAATTCAACAACAATCTTGGTCAAATCCAGTTAACCCTACTTGGTATCAACAAATTATGCATCGGTCCTAAGAAGGTGGTAATGATTCTCAATCGAATATAGCGATAATGAACTCAATTTCCATTTTTTGATTATCAAAAGTTGTGTTTGGTTTATTCGGATATTTTCCTTTAAATTATATCCCCTTCCTAGAAGTCAAAAGTCAACATTTCTAGGAGTTGAATAGAGAAAGACTATTAGTTAGATTTAGATATTCAATAGGATTATTAATTAGGCCAATTAAAATTGCCCTTGCCCGTTGGCTAATCATTCATTTAAGTTGTAGAAGGCGTGCGGACCTTTCAACAGACTCATGTATTTATGTTTTTCAATATTGACAAAATGTTGCCTACAAAGACCAAAGACAGTCGTTTACGTCTAAGATTTGATCGATCGAATGTATGAGAGCGGAATTCACTTATGACAGAATTGACATACACATACTGTGATTCGCTAAACTACCCATAATCTGACTAGACTTGATGATACATTTCAAAACTATTAAGAAAGCACAAAGCTAATCAGTGTAGTATTGTTAGAATTTTGAAGCATTCTTAGGTAATTTCGGTCATCTTAAGTGGAAAAGAGGAATTCCTCTTTTTCGGGGTGTCAGCTATTTTCCTTTTATACTTTCTTCCAACCACTATTGAAAAGATCACCCCACCCAAGCGGTTTAAATTAATCTCATCATATTGTACATATTTCGAATTGAAGAGTAATATTTTCCAATATAATAGCCATGATTCGAATTCTCCTTCCTCCTGGGTGGGATATCGGTTTGAAGATCGGGAAAGTTTGCGGCACAGGGTTGAAGGAAACTCGAAATTTAATCTTTTATAAAATATTAATTGATTGTGGATGAATTTTAACAACTCAAATGGAGTGGTTTTTTGTAAGGACACAGCAAGAACTCAAAGCCGTTCAACAGAAAAGAGCGAACAGATTTCATGAAATCAAACCTATTTTATTGCCCCACACACAGTGGTTTATATATTTCTTGTGAAAACAAGTTTACTTAAGTCAAAATAATTAAAATCTATTGAGGGTGTCTTTCCAAAGTATAGTGGTCAGACCTGGTGAAAAATTTGAGCGTATTTCAATAGGAATTGTGTTTCCGTGCTATCAAAACTTTCATCCTATTTTGACACAAAATACTTGACTTGGTAATAAAACCACGGAGAGATTGCAAGACAGTCTTTGTATTAGCAGGGAAGTTACTAGGAAACCCAATCACAGGAAGAAATAAACTTGGTGTTGCTAATAAATATGAAACTGCTGGGGTGTAATTAGCATAAAGTTTTTACTACTCATAGAGTATGTTTCTATTCATAAAGTTGATTATTGCTTTTCCTCCCCGGCATTCCAGAGTTCATACTAAATTGCTAATATTACGACGAAATCCATCAGGTAATTCCCCGGGTTATAAAACACAGGCATCACTTTTCAGATTTTAATATTTTTTGAAAAGCAAAAGGTTCCAAATAGTGAATATCTGAAAATTCTTACCAGGTGACCTTTTTCGCACAATGATTTTATATTTCTAAAGTGAAATGAAAGTATCATTTAATAATTGAAATGTCGCATTCAGGTTTAATATTTTAGAAATAGGGACCAGAGAAAGCGCCTCTTTTTAAACTTGGCTCTTAATCGATAACGAAAGTATAGATTTTTTCTTGGTTCATGCTGCTTTAGCTTGTACAAAAAGGATATTGGAAGCCAATCTGAATATGCTCGCTATATTCGAGTGAAAATCACGTTTCATACCGCAATTACTGATTTATCGACCAATGGATCCACACACTCAAGCCTAGTTACAGAAGACCACCTGTGAAGAAGCTGTAGCGACAACTATTGGCTAATCAAGCAGCCAGTCATTTCCCACCAATTTTAAGCCTGTACATGTAAACTGGTTTTTTATTTTAATAGAACATGACCATTGTTTGGTACTAAAATTTTTCTCATTTTCTTTTCTATGAGTTTGAGTAACAATAAGTTTAATGAAGAGTAACTGAGAACTTATGAGAAAATTAAGTCCTTCAAAGTAACATTAAAGGGGGCGCGATAGACATACCTCCACGTGGTGCACCCTGGGCAAACGCATACTCATGCTGCAAGAAAGTCTGCTTGCGGGTAATTAACTTCTGACTTCAAACTATCATGACCGACTGTATCAGATACCATCACTTTCACAGTACTCACTTCACTTCATCTTTTTCTTTACCTTTGTGCCTGTCCTTTTAACAACTGTGAACCATTCTTCTCTTCCCCTCTCCCCTTTACTTTAGTGACTTTGATGTTCCTCCCCTCGGTGAATTCCGAAGTCCACTAAAGGACTAATAATAACTATTATAAAGCCTGCCATTTGATGTAAATTTTAGCATTAATGCTATGAGCTTTCAAGTTTTGATGTGCTATAATGAATATTTGTTTCATTTGATCCGTTTATAAGGTTAATTTAGAAGTGGTCTCAATTTTTTGTATTTTAAACCAAACACCAACAATAACTCTGTCAAGAAATACTGAACTTAGCAGATCCTAATTAGTTCCTGCACCAATTCGCTAACTGATTAAATTCGATAATCAAAACATTTGAATATATTAAGAAAATAGTGTCCAAATTTAGTCTTATATACATTAACAAGTTATTATAAAATTAGCTTAGGAAGCAATTGTTCTTTGTCAATTTGTCAACCACTTCGTGAGTTCAAAATAAATCTCCCTGTTTTCTATTCAGAATTTTACAATTCTGATCTCCTTTTCTTGAATTACATAGGGAAATGAAAGTTTGTTTACCTTCTTGTCATACTGTTAAAATTGACATAAGCCAAAATTGATAGAATCGGTCAATAAAGCCAATTAATCATTAGCCACAATTAAGTCATTTTAAAACGCCAGATAGGGGAATGGCTCAATATGGATTAAACAAGAACTGAATCGTGACAGTCAAACAAAGAATGCCAAATGCTTCCCATTATTATGATTCTAACGTCATTGCAGTCCACACCTTCTCAAAAAGAGCCTGATTCTACTTACATTACACTAAGTATTCAAAGCTTAATTTCCATGGTGAATCTCTGGTTGATTTTAAGTTGATGATATTTAGGGATTAGAAGACAGAGAATTCAATCGAATGATCTTCTATGCCAAATCGATTTTATTAAGTTTGTTACAGTCATGAAATCGTAAAAACAAATTAAACTTGTTAGTCCGCGCGATGATGAAAGAAATCGGAATGACTCAAAAGAAACGAGTTTCCACAAGGCGATCTTTTCACGAGTTTGATCTGAAATGTACTTAGACAAATCTTTTGAATTAGAAAATCTGTCAATTAAACCATTTGGTTTTTTTGATAGAACACTAATAATGTTAGATTCTTCTAACCATGATTTCGAAAGGTGTTTCAAACACATTCTCTGTTTTGCTTGCAGTTAAGCTGTGATCTCTACTCTGTGACTCCAAAAAACTGAAGGTTACAGTGTAATTTGCAGCATGCAATTTTGGAAGTTGGTAAGCAATCACATTGGTATTTAACCCCTTAACACCAGAATTATTTTTTGTGTTCTAAAATGGTTTTCTCTCTTTTTCCTCTATTGTTACCAACGAGTTAATTTGAAGCGAACCGTACGGTCCAAATGGCCTCATATATCGACTTTATAGAATCTACGACGGAACTATTGTCGTTTGATGCTCTGATACAAGGAAACGAATGGCCTTGAAGTGGTATTAATATAAGTGCTTTAAGGTGTTTAGGACTCGGGCTAACTTAGCTAATTAGCTGATGTTCGTAACAAAATGGCAAGCAATTATCAAAAACAGTGTATTTCATGGGGAACAGAGTAAAACTTTAAAAGCCATTATTACTTATTTAAAAATAGTAGCAAATAGTTTTGGAAAAACGTAAGTATATTTTCGAATATCATCACTATTTTAAACACTTCGTTCAATGTCATTGAAACATGATAAAGGACAAACAATTACCCGTTTTATTGTCATTCTAAAATCAGGGATTATGAAGTAAACTAACCTCCTGATTCTCGCTTAGATAACAATACAACATTCGAGTTTCATCAAACTTTTGCTATCTATCTTATCTTACTTTTGTTAAAAAGTCAGTTTCGTAATGTTAATTAGATCTCGTGTATAAATAAATTTAATTGCATATTGACGTCGACAGTCTGCATTGATCAGTAATCAATATCCTTAGTAAGTTTATAGCACAAATTTGGGCGGCAAAGGATTAAAATTTAAAATAGCGACCAATGAGTCAAGAACGTTATATTCAAGACTTAATCGTTATATTTATATTCGTAATAGTTATATTCAAGTTCCCTGACTGGCTATTGAAGCTAATAATATTGATTACCTTTGCAAGTAAAAAGATATTTCAATGCGGATTTGGTAAGTGCGTGTTTCCCTTCCAGAGCAGCCTCTTTCTAGAAATGTCACAACGACAACTTGTAGAGCATCCAACCCTTGTGATTAGACGCAGAAGAATCCATACTCCAATTCTTCCTCATTCCATTACCCCAGCACCGAGATCAGATATCCAAAATATTGACACAGGACCTCCTCTTACGAGGGAGCATTATCGTAAGTTTAGGATTATTTTCAGTGAATCCCCTATCTGCTAAAATTTATTCGGCATTTCAAAACAGTCCCTAATTTTCCATTACGAACCTGTATTAGTTAACCCCCCACCCTGTTCACAAGCTTTATTAAAAGTATGCATTCAAAATTATTTGCCACAATTAGTTAAACTGCTTACGGGCCTTGAAATTAGGTGAAAATGCGACGAATGCAAGTATTAATGAAGATAAAAGCACTAAATCTGACAATAGTGTAAGTATTCTGTTAAAGCTCACCTCTTGTCTCCAATTTAGTGGCCTCGAAGAATTCGGGATTCCATGACAAAATTGACTACTCGTCTTCGCAAATCAACCATAAGAAATCATTAAAGATGTATTTTCTTAGGCTTCAAATTGAAATATATCCTTAATTGGAAATCAAGTTTTTTTTCAAAACTCTATAAAAATGCATACCGAGCCAACACGAAAACATGCAGATTTTTAATGTTCTTGTCAAAAGTACTGCAAAATATCTTAGAGTGTTATTTTGTATAGTAAGAGTTTTTTGAATATCATAAATACACCGTTTATCATGAATCTCCTTGAAACTTTTGCCATATGCAGCCATCAGTCAATAATTCCATTAATACCAATGAGTTGACGTCAATTCAAGTCAATTCTTGAATACTGACAGCTCCCTTGAGCTTATTGGAATGATAACTTGAAGAATAGCGAAGTTGCGCAGACATTGTTTGTAATTACGCGCCTTAAAATGTTATTTAACAGGTCAAATTCTTGAACCTGCAACAACTGAGCTGAAGTGTTTACTAAAAGCAATTACAGGAAACCGGTATGCTTGTGAATAGTTCTACAGTTTAAATTCTAACATGTGATTAGAAACCATTGTGTCATGAGTTCTCTTGATTTATTTTATTTATTTATTGCAAATGGCAGGCGTTTTGATAGTTATCATTAACCATTTAGCTGACTTTGTGCTTCACAGAGAGGAGGTGGAACATCAAAGTGACAAAAAGTCGAGAGGGGGGACAGAATAATGATTCACAGGTGTAACAGAGACAGACAGACAAAAAGGTAGAGAAAAGGTGCGGTGGGAACTGTGGAAGTAGCCGTATATGAAATGCAGTGGAGCCATAATAGCTTGAAGTGAGAAGTCAACTGCCGATTAATAGACTTTTTTGCTGTATGAGTATACGTTGCCCAAGGTGCACCACGTGGAGGTAAATCTACCACACCCCCCCCCCTGATTTAATTAAAATCAGTGAATAGCGCCCCCTCCCCTCCCCTCCTAAATCAATTAACAAAACAATTAAGTAGAGATGTACTGAAATAATTAATAAATCTCGAATGCAGTGGGGAATTTTATTAGAAAGGGGTTGAAAAGTCTTCTTCTTTGTTTTGCCCTCTTTAGTTCTAAAAATGGATTGCAGAAAAAAGCGGCCCTCAGGAATGATAGATGGTTTTGGTTCAAAATGGGAAGCGATTTCGTAATTTCTATTTCTGCACATGAGTATATTCAAGTAAGCGAAATATGTTGATGACATAAAGCAAAGGGTACTTAGCATTATTTCATGTTCTTATTTAAATATTGATTTCATATTGATTCAGAATTTGCTAAAAATAACCTCGTGTCAATGTTCACGCATTGAATGTCTCCTTAAAACCTTTGAATCAGTTATGGTTCTAAATCCTGTTAAATGCTACATTTCAATCTTCTTGGTCAGTAAAACTTGGACACGAAGATGTTCAGTTCCAATTGTTACAGTTGCGCACTTCTTCATTTTCGTTTGATTATAAATGGCGTTTATTTAAATAAATGACCAATTTATTTATGATATAGTAATGGTCGTAATCGATTTGGATTTGATGATGGGTGAAGATCTTCGAGCATGAAATACTGACTGGTAAAGATGACCAAATATATATATTTATTTATTTATATCAAATGGCAGGCGTCTTCATAGCTGGGCTATAGCTTACCTGGTTCTGGGAGTCTAGCTAGATGTTAGAGAATTTGCCACAGAGATTTCTGAGTCAGTCAGGCTTTACTAGCGTAGCAATCCGCTACAAAATAGTCGAATATGGCATAGAGTGGGGTGATGGTAGTTTGAAGTGAGAAGTCAACTGCCGATAAAATAGACTTTTTTGCCGTATGAGTATACGTTGCCCAGGGTGCACCACGTGGAGGTAAGTCTATCGTACACCCCGAGATGACCAAATATGAGTAACCTCGTACCTTTCCTAATGAAAACACGCGTGGTCATAACTGCCAGGACTACACCCAGAAAGTTCATGAGGGCGGAAACCCAAAATCTGTTGATGGTGACAGCAGCTCTTTGTATTTGGCATTTTGTCGTTAATGGGTGGAAGTCGTAGTTGCCATCGTGCTCGTCTGTAAAGTCATTGGCAGTGGAATCTTTATGACCCTCCCCCAGCCAAATTGCACACACAATGACTAACCCCTCTGGCAGAATCTAAATCTCCCACAAGGATATTTCCACCTTCCAACCACGCCCTGTTGATGAATGTACAGAACCCTCTCGCGTAATTGGTCTGGAATTCGACTTTAAATCCAAGGGAATATAAAAATAGGATGTTTGGTGGTCAAGTCAGACTATTGTATTATTTCTATCTGTATCTCTGGAGTATTATTAATTCCAACAGTAAGACTGACTTTTAAACTTATCCAAACCGGGCGAAATATAGTTCCAATGCTCATTCCTGACCTATCGGCGTACGGAAGCCTTTCTGGAGCTCAGTAACTGGGATTTAGCCAATTCGGATTCAATGAGATAGAAGAAGGAGGAGGAGAAGGACGTTGAAACTAATTTGCCATAAGGCAGTCGACAGATTTGGCGTTATTTGTTCACTAATGAGCATTTAGCAATTAGAACGGAAGTATTTTACAAATGTTCGTAGCTACTACTAAGTTACAGTGTAGAAAAAAAGTGTAAACGTGGGTGACTAAAATTTATTGGCACTTGTCTCTGCAGAACCTGCCGCACCTCGTTTCTTATTTGCCCACAATATATCCTTAGATTGCAAGTTTTCACCCTTTTCCACTCTCAGTTTGAATTTTGATGTGAAAAGTCGGTATTTTGACAGATTTAGTTATGGTCACTTAAATCATTTGGAAATTCATGCCTCTTAAATTAAATTTAGTTAATAAAAATGGCTTTTATTGTTTATCTTATTTTTAAAGCTTTAGTCGATTTCATTGAAACAATAAACTCGGAAATAGGTTTTCCTGATGGAAAAACTAGGAGATGTGTGACAGAAAATGGGTAGGCTTTAGTGTATAAATGACCAAATTAACTAAACAATTGAGCTTTCTGTGTGTACAAATTTAATCTTTACAAATTTGGAATGCAATAGAATTGGCGGCGAATATTTTGTAACCAACAGAATGAACTCAGCAACCTTTTGAGCCATAATCCCACATCACCGTTGTAAGGTAGCGGGGCAAATCGATTTGCTGCCTAAAACCTGATCAGATCGTGCTAATACCCCCACTACATGGCGACAAAATTGCAACGTATTGGATAAAATTCCCTAGAAACATCATGAAAACAGGTAATGAAAGCGTGAAATAAGGTGCATACAACGAGAAATTGTTTTTCATAAAAGCCGAAAAGTGACGCCATCTGAGATGTTCTCTAGTTTCCTAAATTTTCGTAAGAGCAGCTGAAATGGGATCGCCTTACTAATTCAGTAGAAGTACTACATTAAGAGAAACGGGCTAAGAAGGAATGGCATTTCATTTCCGAAACTAAGGATGAAGGCCATTTAGAATTCTGTAACTACCTGCGATTGGTTCTTGTTACTGCTAACATGGGCACCCACGAAGTTAGACTGTAGATCGTAAAACTTGAAATGGCCAAAATTCGATCCCATATCCGTTAACTTAACACTCTCAACTTTTCCGCTAACGGGAAAGTGGGAAGCGGAAATGCCTAGCTTCAAGTGGAATAAATAAATTTATTTTCCAGGAGTAACATTTAGGTGGCGTTCACCTTAGGCTAGCCTAAAATTAATGGGAGAATGACATGCTGAAGTAATCAATTTTGTGGTTTATGTGTACCTCTTAGTAGAATGGCCATCGTTGACTTGTAGACTTATTTGACGACCTAAATTCTACTCAATTTTCCAATGTCTCATTATTTTCGCGTTAGTTTTTCTTTGACATTTCCTATCCTCTTGTTTTATTATTTATTTATTTATTTCAAATGGCAGGCTTTGTGATAGTTATCATTAACCCTTTAGCTGACTTCTGGCTTACCTGAGGAAAGAAACAGAAGAGTGATTCACAGGTGTAAAAGATACAGACAGACACAAAGGCAGAGAAAATGTAAGATGAGTACTGCGGAAGTGGTGGAATATGATATACAGTGGGGTCATGGTAGTTTGAAGTGAGAAGTCAACTGTCGATTTATATACTTTTTGCCGTATGAGTACACGTGGAATTGTCTATCGCATACCCCTGGTTATATTATTATATTTAGCTACACGGTCTCCACTTCGTCATGGTCTTCCGTTCTCAATGAGCTATTATCGGGTATTGCTTTCAGTTCTTAGGGAATTTTAAGAACCTAACCTACACTTTAGGTTGATTCATTCCAATCGCTAAAGCTTGTAATAATATGTAGCCGGAATGTGCGACAGACTTACATCCGGGTGGTGTACGCTGGACGACGGATACTCATATGACAAAAAAGCCTATTAATCGGCAGTTGACTTCTGACTTCAAACTACTATCACCCGAATCGATGTCATATTCGACCCCTTCCACAGTACTCCTCTTACAGTTTCTCTGCCTTGGTGTCTGTATCTATTAAATCTGTGAATCACTCTTCTATTCCCCTATCAACTTTTTGTGACTTTGCCTGTTCCTCACCTCTGTGAAGCCCGAAGTCAGGTAAAGGGCTAATGATAACTATCGAAACGACTGCCATTTGAAATAAATAAATAAATAATTTGTAGTCCATGCGTGTGTGTGTGTGTGTGCATGTGTCACGAATGCGTTCGCATGAAAGATGCCCCGGTGACCTTTCACGCCCATCATCTGAATATTTAAGGCAATTTTAGGCTATACGTTAACCCCCCGCCCGCTATCACATGCCTTTGGAAGTGATAATGCTAACGGCGTATGTTAATTAAGTTTCAATTTTTGTGGCATGCCTTGAAGTTTAAAGTACAAGTTTTTCGGCGCGTTTCTAGAGGACGGATTGGCCAACTGGGGTGGTTATATTGCCCGGTCATTTGAGGGGTGATAGAACATAATTTTTTGCAATTGAGGAAGCTTCATCTGTAATGCTAAAACTCAACTGAAATTGATAAAAAATGATCCACTTCAAATAATATGATTAAGATAGTGGGTTTCTGCATGCCTGGGTGACAAGCTTGCACTGTCGCAACTTCGGGTCTGTCTAAGTTCGAATGAGGTATCTTTGCTCACACCTGACAGTGTTGAGCATTCCACACTCCACTATTTCGAACGTTTAATAACTTTAACTCAATTATTAAACCTAATTTTCTTAATTAATTTATTCTGCGACAAGAAAAGCTACCTAAATTTAAAAAGAAATTCAGTTCTACATAAAGTCAATTCTAAATATAAATAAACCCAATAATTTGTTTATCATTTGGTACGCAAATAATGAGGGAAGGTCAACGCTGTATGTAAAGTGAAGAAGGGGAACAGAAGATTTGTTCACATATGTAAAAGAAAGTGACAGATACAAAGGTAGAGAAAATAATTAAGTGAGAGTAGTACTGTTAGCTTTACCATCACACACATTCATATTCTTTGTGAGGTGCGCGATATACTCACCTCCACGTGGTGCACTTTGGGCAAGTTCTGTAAACCGGCAGTTGGCCTCAAACTACCATGATCTGACTGAATGTTATACTCCACCACTTCTGCAGTACTAACCTCATTTTATCTTTTTTCTCTACCTTTGAGTCTGTCTGTTTCTTTTACATCTATGAAACAATCTTCTGTTCCCCTTCTCCTCCCCTCCGTGAAGACCAAAGACAACTTCAGGGCTAATGATAACTATCAAAACCCCTGCCATTCGATATAAGTAAATATTTTTCTTGTGTTTGTAAAGATAGGGTAATGAATAATAAGCCTTCTTTATAAGCCTTTCGTGAAGACGCTAATTTTTGCATAGGAATTGTTCAAATTGGAAGGATTCCTCCAGTGTTATTATGTTAGTGAGCCCATAGTCATACCCTGGAGCCGTTAACGTCTAGGAGAAAAACAGAGGTGGCAGTTCTTTTGGCATTCAGGATCTATTCTACTTATGATTGTGGGTAAGAAAGTCAATTTTTTGTCAGAAAGTATTAAAAAAATTCCATCTCTGGGAGTGTACAGATACTTAATATGAAGGCCATTTGTTCATTATTTAATGCTCCAAATCTTCTTATAAGGCAGAAAGCCATTCACCTTCCCTCATCATGGTGGTTGAAGATTCTAACGTCCTTGAAAATTAATTCAAGCAATATTATATTATATATACGCAGTAACCCTGAAATTTTTCGGTTCCAATACTTGGAAATATGGGGTGCGCGATAGACTTACCTCCACGTGGAGCACCCTGGACAACGTATCTTCGTACGGCAAAAAAGTTTATCACTCGGCATTCGATTTGACTTCTATTTACTATGATAAGCTTTTTGGGGGAAGCTGAAGTCGAAGTTTAAGGGCTAATGATAAATATCATAAAGCCTGCAGTTTGAAATAAATAATACTTGGAAATAAGCGGAACTGATTAAGTGAAATACCAATGGTTCATTTTCTGCTTATCCACGATGCTCGGCAATTCTTGATCGCACTTCGTTTTTCAACTAGTAAATGCTCCTTCGTTTACTCGGCCACTTACAGTCTAAACCCAGCAGTACTGATGTATGTAGGCCTTTCCAAGTTCAGTGGTTCAAATGATGATGTCGCTGAAAATTTCATTCCTAGACACTGGTTTCTGGGCTAATTACTGAATCACCTTCCAATGGAGTTTACTCGAATTAAAGCGCACATTGTTTTCAGAGAATGACGTCTATATTGTTAATCGCCAGATCAAGGATTCCGAGATCGTTTAATGTTCGTCAAATTATAAAATTTGTCAATCGGATAAATGAAACAAATTATAAAATTTATTTTGTGGTAATATGAATGAAAGTAGGCAAAAGCTCCTATTTATTTTTAAAATTATATTTTCCAACGCAATTATCAATCATTATCTGCTGATTTAAACAAATATCACAGATTCCCACAAAATTTAAATAACGCTGAAATGCGCATTTCCCGATTCTCCATTCAATTGCATCACTGAATTCGTAAACTGCGCACTATAAGCAAAATTATTTGCTGAATTTGTTCAAAGATTCAATTTCGTGTTATCAATTCGGGCTTGAAGTCCGACTGAGTGAAAGCCTTGCCTAGTTTTATGCCAGAAGTAAAAAAAGAAGTGGTTGATCTACAACAGAATGTTAAATGTAGTAGTCAACTGGCCGACCGACTGCCCAACGGAATTCCTGACATCTTTTTTAGCCTTTGGCTTATCTTTCTTTCATTCCATTTTGGGATTGTGAACATGTAGAAGACAAAGACAAAGTGTCTTAGATTTTTTTGTGACTACGTTTAGGTAAAATCTAACATGAAGTGTATGAAGCTTCTTCTTCTCAGTTGCTCATTACAAAGTGTCGTATCTGATAAGGTGGGGTGCGCGATAGACTTACCTCCGCGTGGTGCACCCTGGGCAACATATACTCATACGACAAAAAAGTCTATTAACCGGCAGCTGACTTCTGACTTCAAATTACCATGACCCCACTGTATATCATATTCGACTACTTTCACAGTACTCACCTCACCTTTTTTTCTTCCCTTTCTACCTTCGTCTTTGAAACACTCTTCTGTTCCCCCCCCCCTCTCGACTTTTTTCAATTTGATGTTTCCTCCCTTCTGTGAAGTGTTAAGTCACCTAAAAGGGCTAATGATAACCATCAAGACGCCTCCCATTTGATATGAATAATATTCATACGGAAAAAAGTTTAGAAACCAGTCAGTTGACTTCTGACTCAAACCACCATGACCCAACTGTCTCTCTTACACCTGTGAATCACTATTCTGTTCCTCTTCTCTACTTTTGTTTTTTGTTCGTTCCTCCCCTCTGTGTAGCCAGAGGTCAACTAAAGGGTTAATGATAACTATCATTTATTTATTTATAAAAAATGGCAGGCGTTTTGATAGTTATCATTAGCCCTTTGGTTGGCTTCGGGCTTCATAGAGGGGAGGAGGAACATTAAATTGAATTCTTCACAGAGGGGAGGAGGAACATCAAAGTGAGAAGAATTAAGGAGGGAGAACAGAAGAGTGATTCACAGATGGAAAAGAAACAGACAGACACCAATGCTCACAAAGGGTAAGATGAGTAACAAGGAAAGGGGTCGCATATTACATACAGTGGGGTCATGGTAGTTTGAAGGCAGAAGTCAACTGCCAGTTAATAGACATTTTGCCGTATGATTATACGTTGCCCAGAGTGTACCACGAGGAGGTAAGTCTATCT
>UZAE01000700.1:0-19435 GCA_900617975.1 Rodentolepis nana | reverse complement strand
GAAATGTGTAAACAAAAACAATGAAATGATACAGCAGGTTACTGTCGGAGCTCCGCTACTAGACAGAATTAAAACTGATTTTGAGGCCCTTCCATAAACGTTAATGAGGGTTATTTAGAGCAGATCTCTTTGAAATAGAGCACTTTTCTTATCTATCGATTGAATTCTCTTCAAATCTATTATACTTTGAGGCTATCAATCACTTCTTTCCTTTTCCTGATGAGATCATCAAAGCCACCCTGTATGCTTTAATTCATAAGATCTGTGGGACACGTCATCGCATGCGCGTACACATAGGCTTGAGGTGCGGCCGTACAACCTCGCGTACGGATTGAGGACAAGAGCACGCAGCCAACAGCAGCTCAATGGCCCTCGCTTGTTTTACCAAATCCGCCATGTTGTATGACTGAGTTTCCTTCCTGTACAACCACTTTATCCGCAATATACGTCCTGAATAAACGTGCTCCGTGCTACACGTCTGTTTCCTTTATAGCTGGGCTATAGCTTAGCTGGTTCTGGAAGTCTAGCTAGATGTTTGAGAATCTGCCATAGAGATTTCTGAGTCGGTCAGGCTTTAATAAAGTAGCAATCCGCTACAGATCTCTCAGATGCTCATCCCAATAAACCTATAACTGTTTTACTTTATGATTTTGAGGCCTGTCACAAGTATTTGTTTTATTACCTCTTAAATAATTAATAATAATAATATGAAATTTCATAGGCACGGTATATTTATATTTGATAGATGATAAATCATAGATAAAGATTTGTTACAATTTTATCTTCTTGTTTGGCAATTCTGTCTTAAAATCAAGAATATAAATAGCGAAAACGTGCTTTAAAATGGATTCTATTTTAAAGATCATTAAAAATAACACTAGAATCTCGAATTATAGTGACAATGCAGCAGGTTAATATACTGTCAATGAAATCCGAAGACGTTTTCAATATTCATTTATGTCCTGCTATGTTAATAAATGAAGAGAGCTATCGGAGTTCAACGATACTGCCTTTGTCGATCCGAAATCAGTTCTGAAAAACTCTTTTGTAATAGGGCTTTGTAATTAGTCAGGTGGTTTGTTATTTTAAGTCTATAAAATTTGTTTGAAAACACTAAACGTAGTTTAAAAGACTTTTAAAACATACTAGCAATTACTTGATGTGAAATTCTTTGAATCGACAAAAAATGTAAGATCTAACTTTTATAAAACGATAAATTAATTATAAACAAAAGATAGTTTATCAAAATATCTCTATAGCCTATTTAGTTCTAACATTATCACAGTAAAAATAGGAAAAAATGACATTAAAGGTTATTCGTATTAAAAGTTTAAGGAATTGATTTATAATTCCTTGATGATTCAGAAATTATTTTAGAAATATCTGTATATAGATCGACCAACGTGCTTGCTTTCAAGCTTTGAAACCTGGCAATTAACAAAGTATTGAGTTAGGGATCTGATTGTGACGTGTTTGAACTATAGAGCCAAAAAATCAGTCCATTTTTCTGGAAGTTCAAACTTAATTCCACTTAAAGACAAAAAATCAAAATTTTATATTGTCAATTGAATATATTTGGATTTTTTATTAACCTCTCCTCAGTTATTTAACTGGCGATCCGTGGTTTAGAGTTGCTTCAATACAATAGCCGAATTGCGACCAACAAGTGAAACACCATGGAATTACATGTATTTTTTCTTCGTCTAAAGAGATAAATCGGGTACCTCTAGGGTGTTCATTCAGTTTTGGTAACAAAAACATCCAAGGAACCTTGGTCTGGACTAAAAGAAGGAGGTGAAATTGTTTCCTATCGAAATTCGTTCAACAATGTCCTGACAGCTAGTGAAGATTGCGCGGAGGCATTGTCATGATGAAAAAAATTACTGTGCAGTTTCCGCTCTGTTTTCTAACGAGGGATGCCTTCAACTTCTTCAAAACGCCTTCATAATATCTTGAAGTGTCCGTTTTCTGTCATTCTAGGAAGTCTATCAAGACTATCACTTCCATTGAAATTCAAAAACTAGTGGTCATGACTTCCTTAGCCGACCTTTCAACTTAGAACTTGGATATCCAAGATACAGCCTTTGGATGTCGCTCTTTTGATTCAATTTCGTTTTCTGGTTCAAGTTAGTAGATCTTGGTTTCTTCTCCGGTAATGTAGCTCTTGACAAATATCCTCATTTCCTTCCATTTTGCCAAAGTGGCCAATGAAATTTCCTCTCCTTGGATCATTTGTTGTTCATGTGAAGCTTTTGAAACAAATTGTGCCCACCTAAATCTTTCTCAAGCCAAGAGCTTCTATGAGAATTGAAAATTCTGATCCGTATGCAATTCCTACTTCATTACCACATTCTTCAATCGAACTTGTTTTCCTCTAATTCCTTGTTCCTGCACTAGGTTCTGCTCAAATGAGATGTTTTCTTGATTTCGTGCTTTAGTGAGTCCAGAACCTCGTAGGTTAGGATCACGTTACACTCCTCTCTCTTTAAAGTGTTTAGTAAAAACCTGAATGGCTGCTCTACATGGACCCGGGTCTCTATAAACCTGTTTCAAAGCTTCAATAATCTCTGCAGGTTTCCAACTTAGTTTAGTTTCAAAGGTTACGTTAGTTCTTATCTCAAAAATTGTCATTTGAAGGATTTGAAACTGGTAGCTATTTCGAAATGTTACCTTTCTTGAACCACATCTTACGTAAAATGATCAGACGGTTGCATGTTATTAAGAGAGCTCTTAAGACGTGTAAAACTTGTAAATCTTTGATCTATGTAAATTTATGCCAATTGGCTAAGAACCTTTTGAGTCATCCTTGTAAAGGCGTTAAACGAGTAGCTACTGTCTATGTTTTGTTCAACAGTTATTTAAACTAGATGCGAGTATTAAAGAATATGTCAACAGTGAGGTTTCAAGTTCTAATTTGCCTTAAGTATCTCAAGTAAATTAAAGAGTCTCCTTCCAAAGAGCTTTAAAACAAGATTTGCGTTGGCACTTTTATGTTAAGGCACATTTCGATCATATGCATTTCCTCGTGGTAGCCATCGTGGTAACCGCAGTTATTTTTACATTCAATAAAAAAAGTCAGCATTTTCAAAGATATGCCATAAGAAATGCTAAGTACACGTGAGCATTAGTACAGACGGTCTTAAATGTTACTCAAATTAACTCGTGATTTTATGTTTACCAGTATATAAGCAAGGAAAATATGGTCCTAGATGCCTCAGTTCCAGCCTCTTACCTAGGTAATTTGATATCACTTTTTAAGTTTGGAAAAATTTGATCGTATTTTCTTGAAATAAATATGCATTAGTTTGATGTGAAATACTTATTTAAACTTTTGCTACGTCTTCAATACTTTTAGCCACAATGTCTAATCAGTCATCATAACTTCATAGAGACTTTTAAAATGAAAATTCAGAAGTGCATTTGTAAAAATATTTAAAAAGCTTTATTGCCTATTTTCTGTAGATTAACGATGTCAGTTCGAGGAATCAAAAATGATGTAGGTCCCAGCTTTACGTAATACGCATGCCTTCGAAAAAATTAATGATTAATTACTGCATGTTAATAAAATTATCAGTGATATTATGCTTGAAGAATTTTCTACATTCACCTCTAATTTTAGGAACAGTATAGACAGTTGGTAGATTTAAGTTTTAAGAGGCCAGTTGTACTGATGGTCGAAATGGATGGATGCATCGCCTGCTACTTTGCACAAAGCACATTCAAGTCAATTTCAGCGGAATTTCCAGGGATTTATTCAGTTAAGATCATGAAGGAGTTATTCTACGTAAGTAATTATTCTCCCACTTAATATATCTTTATCACCTAAACATACATTGTCATTAGACTTATTAATATTAAATGACAGGCCTTATGATAGTCATCAACGGGGCTAATGATAAATATCACAGAGTCTGCTATTTGAAATAATAATGTTAGTCATTAATAGCCCTTTAGTTGATTTCGGGCTTTACAAATGGGAGGAACACCAAAATCACAAAAAGTCGAGAGGGGGGAGCACAGTTGAGTGATTCACAAATGTAAAAAAAGACAGACAGACGAAGGTAAAGAAAAAGGTGAGATGAGCACTGTGGAAGTGGAAGTGGTAGAATATGTCATTCAGTGGGATCATGATAGTTTGAAGTTAGAGGTCAACTGCCGACTATAGACTCTGTTGTTGTATGAATATACATTACCTAGGGTACATCACGTGAAGGTAAATCTATTGCACATTAGACAATATATATATATATATATATATATATATATATATATCTTGTAAATTGAACCAACGTCGTAGAATTTCAAAATCCCTTTTTCTGCATAGATAGGGGAATAATACACGTTACTTTAACGATAATGTTCATTTAATCTCACTGAGGCAAATGCAAAATTCCTTTGAGTTCTCATTCACCCTTTAAGGGTTTCCATCCTAAATGGGCCTTAATTTAAATGAATGTGAATTTGGTGGGATAGTCAATCCATAGAGAAGTTAGAGGGAGAAGTACCCTGCAAGAGTGTTGTTGTGCGAAGGTGCACAATAGAGACAGGTACGATGGCAACTCGAATTGTCCTCAAAAACATCATTTATTATTGTAGGAGTATGTGCATTAGAAGCGGAACCAACTTCAAAATTTTAGAAAACAGTATCTGTTCAGTTTAAACTGATATTATTAAGAGCAGTGCTAATATTCAATAAGGTGTTTTAACTTATAGTCTGTACGTTTTTAATTGCCATCTCCATACCTACTCAAACTAAGACGTATTGCTTACTTCCTAAAATTCTTTTTTCTTTATTTCCTCACACCTTGTGCTTCGTCGACTCCATTTGTGCTCGTTTTAGGGAAACGTTGACAACCTTCGATTCAAGTATTTCCCCACATTTTTACTTCTCGTAAAAGGAGAGTTCCTGGACCAAACCGAAGGAAATAATGAGGCAAAAATTAGAGGATTGTTTCTCGAGGGAGAAGAATACAAATGAATAATCTAATAGTTGTAGCATCACTATTGCCTAGCTCTCTTTCTTGATAAATAAAATTCTTTTAAATTATTAGCGAATTGCTACTCTAATCAGCCGTGACTATTCTCAGAAATCTCTATGGCAGATTTTCTTATGTTTGGAAGGACTCCCAGGACTAGCTAAGCTACCGCAAAACTATGGAGGAAATAGAGGTATCAGGTGGAACACGTTATTTGGGATGTGTGCGTGTGGTGTCCTGATAAGAAGCTTAGTCATTAGATTAATATGGCGTGATTTTGCCGAACCGAACAAGAGCAATTGATTGGCGATTGGCTGGGTGCTCTACTCGCTCAAGACTGCGCCTTCAAATCTGTTTAAGTACACATGAGATTACTTTGCTCGGCGGTTACAACGATGCTTGATCCACAAATTCAGTTTAAAAGTTGTTAATTATGGAAATAAATGCCTTGACATAAAAACAGTGAGAATTCAGTAAGAAGAATCGCTTTTATAGGTATAACTGACTGTATCTAAAATGAACCAATCATTGTATTATCCGGTAAGAAAGGTTATCCATAACTCGAAATGCTAATTCAATGACTCCGGGGAAATGTGAATAAGTACATTGCAAAGGACATTTTACTTTTGAGAGAACAGAAAATACTTGGGACATTTTGATCTATTGTATCGATATCTTCCATAATGTACAACAATACTTCAGCAATTAGCTTAGCTAGTTCTGGGAGTCTAGATAGATATAGAGTGACTCCTTTACTAGTATAGCAATCCACTTCACATCAAGTTGCGCAATCCGCTTCAAACTAAGCAACCTTTCAACATGAGAAACCATCCGAAAAAAAGTAAATCAATTTCTAAAGGAAGACATTTTCATTTTGAAAGAAATTTTAGATAAAGTATTAGAATTGGGATTCAGAAAAGAAGGAAACCTCTGCCTTCTCCGAGCTTTGAAATCATCAGGTCAATTGCTCTTTCAAGTTGAAGTTCTTCAGACCTATCTTGTCTTTTCTACCTCTGGTTGATCATTTTTATGTAATTTCGGAATTATTATCTTTTCACATATTCTTTGTTAGTCCAATCTATTGGCCAAAATGGCTAAAAATTAACTTTGAATTTGTGGTGATCGACCTTCCAGAGACTTCCCATTTGCATAAGGTGTTTGATAACGTTGGAATTGGAGTTCTCTGTTGATTTTAACATTCAACTTTTTGTTCCTTCTCGCCGAATAACTGCATTTTGTTCCCATGTAATTAGCTTAATCAACAATGTTTGTGGACTGGATTTGAGGCGCTTGCTTTTGGCAATTTGAATTTTGATATTATTTGTACTGATGCCGATATCGCATTCTCCTTGATGATAATCCTGATAATCCTAACATCGTTCTTTGAGCAGTGTTCCCACTGCGTTATTCTTCGACTAGGCCGTCATTTATATTGTATGACTTTCAATTTTGCAGCATCATCAACTTGGAATTTATTATTCGCCGTTGAGACAAGGTAAATAAAATAGCTCACCCAATTAATCCAATGACCTTTAATTTAAATAGACTTCTGATCTAGATCTACCGGAAAACACAGTTGGACTGCTTTATCATGGACCACCACATGCTATCATGTACTTACAGCGCATATTTTCATTCGGTGGAATGCAATAAAATCTATCACCTGCATATTCATAATATCCATAAAACGTTCAGGCTCTGAACCGCTCAACGGTCCAACTTTCACATAATCAAATAGTGTCTGAAATTGTATGTTGTATTGAGAGGATTACTCTTCGGTTAGACCCTTGAGGATCTCAAGGAGCAGTCTAATACAATTGTCAATATTCGATGGCAGCTTTAGCGCAAGCAGCCTTGAGGAGATTGTAAATGGTCGAACTAAGTAAAGGATCTTCCACTGTCAGTTATCTTAGCAGAGGTATTAAACGTTAGAAGATACTCTATCGGAGTAATTCGAAACATTATTTATAAAGTCTTTGACTTTAGACGTTAAGTCAATAATTTTTTATTTTAGCCAGTTAGAGTTATACAAACGATATCACAATTTCATATTTAATTGCAATAGCATTATTAATTAGAAGTTTATACGCACTTAAATATATACAGTTTTTCTTCAACAATTAGATTACATATAATAATTAAAAACATTGTGGACATGAGTTTTATCAAACCCGAAAATTCTCATAGGACAATATAATAATGATTAGTGAAGAATGGCGTATTGTTTACAACGATAATAGGAATGTTTAGCATTAATGAATGAAGCTTAATTAATCTAACATTTTTTGAAGGCATATTTTATTAAATTATAAACTAAAGGAGAATTATATGGATGCAATAAAAATTCCAAAACTTAGAGCAGAATTAACAGCATGATAACAAGCGATGAAAATATGATCTCACTAAATAATTAAAATATAAGATAATGTAAAACTGTGTGTGGTCGAATGAAAGATGAAGATATTTTGACGACCTTTAACTACATCTTTGAATTAATTGACATAGTAGCGGCTAGGCTAATGTTTTGATATTTTTATTCTCGGGCACATGCAATTTGATCCAGAAATCACTTCAGTAAATTTCAGTCTTGCCAAAATTAGGAATGATTTACAACTACCTTTGATAAATTGTCAAATTCGTGGTCTAGTTAACAGTTGTTCGTGGATTGCGGAATTGCTATTGTCAATTCAACAGACATTGTCAAAATCGGATTCATCAGTACCCTCTACCTCACCTGGATCTTTAATGGCTGTACAATATGATGGTCTTTCACTCGAAAATTTTTCAACGTACAATTTAGCTAAATGCTATTTTGATAACAAGGATTTCTTAAGATGTAGCCACCTACTTTCGTCATTAGCCGGTTCCCATCCTCTAATTGACTTTCTATTTTTCTATTCTCGGTACATGGCGATTGAAAAGAGAGGTACAGATGAGGCTATAACAAATAAAGAGGATTCATCGAGACAACCGGTATTTCCTTATCCTTCAGATAACTACAGAAAGTCGCTATTCGAATTAAAAACTGACATTGAGCGCAGATATGGCGCTGAAGAGGTTATTCAAGGTACATCTCTTAATGCATTTCTCTCTTCGAGCGTGGATGTTTATACTGCCTACGTATTAGCTCTAGTTCATATTCGGTTGGGTTGCCAAAAGTCGGCTCTTAAGATTCTCTCCCACATTGTAAAGAAAGATTCCTTATTATGGCCAGCTTGGTTTGAAATGTCAAAATTATTTGAAGATCGGGAGAATTTCGATCGAGCCTTTCCTCCTGTCACAACAGTAGATAATGGCAACTGGATGAGAGCAATATTTCGTGCCAAGGTGAGTCATCATTATTATTTGCTTATTTTCCCCATTAGGCACTCCTCAACTTTCAAGACACTGAACGTGCCCTTGCAATCCTAACCTGCCTTTCGAATGGTGGGTTCCATAATAGTTTAAACCTTCAGGCAGACATTGCGGATGCTCATGAAAAACTTCGAGACCATGATATCTCAGCTACCATTTACAAGAATGTGAGGAAATATTTATCGCTTTACTCTTTTAGATTTTCACAGTTGATCCCTATCGACTAACTGACGCCGATATCTATTCAAATGTTCTTTTTGTCAAAGCCGACCATGAGGAATTAGCCTTTTTAGCACGTCGATGCTCAGAGATTGATAAGTACAGACCAGAGACTTGTTGCGTTTTGGGGAACTTTTATGGTCTTCGTGGTCAGCACGACAAGGCTGTACTCTATTTTCAAAGAGCTCTACGATTGCAACCGAGATATGTTCTCGTTTGGATTCTTCTTGGCCATGAATATGTAGAGATGCAGCATTTACAGTTGGCTATCTATGCATATAATCAGGCAATAATGCATAATAGGTATGACCATCGTGGATGGTATGGCTTGGGGCAGCTCTATGAGTTCATCAAGCAACCTCAACATGCTCTCTACTACTATAAGTAAGTAGTGTCGACTTTGCCGACTTTTCGATGCACTTTGTTGCGCTTTTTGTTATTAACTCTAATCATTTATTGGCTTTAATTAATTTGCAGGCGATCCAGTGATTAATTGTGGGTTTCTGATGAATAGAAATCTCTAAGAATTCAGAAATGTTCCTAGTTGTGGTTGACTCAGTGCTTATAAAATAAGTGGGGAAAGTTGCTGGAACATTGAAATTTAATAATTTTGAATTTGATTGCGAAGTACAGATGCTTTTTAAAGAAATGATTGGTGACCTGATTAACCAATGTCTAGACGTGATACGATTTTTAAGTGTAGTTTGCCGGTGCAGGGTGAATCGGATTACATGTAGAAACTCGACCTTTGCCACTAATATCTCTATTGAGACCATAGTTCTCGTACTTCGTAAGATTGATCTTGCTGAATTGTGCGTTTATGTGTGTGGCTTCCGCAATTTTATCTATAACGTCAATGAACTTGACATTCAGGTTTTGGGTTTGGAAAAGAGATTTTTCATTCTATCAGGATATTACTATTTGGCTTTGATCAACTTATCCGGTTGCTGTCGGTTTAAAGCTGCTTCTGAGGGGTCAAATAGGACTATGATAGCGACTTCACCAGCCAATTCAAAGGTTCTCTTTACCAAGTTAATGGTTTTGAGAAACGTTTTTGAGAACGGCTTTTTGTCCTGTAGTTTTCAACTAGTTGATTGATGCTTTGCCTCAATTTTATTTGTCAGGTGATCTTGTTACTTTTTCCCACTGCAGGCGTGCGCAGTACCTCTGTCCGTCAGATTCACGTGTAATTGTGGCATTAGGTGATATGTACGAACAGCAAAACAATGTTGAATGCGCGAAAATGTGCTTCTGGCGAGCTTACTGTGTCGGTGATGTGGAGGGGACTGCGCTCTTCTCGTTGGCTCGCTGCTATGAGAAGTCCGGCAACGATTGTGAAGCCGCCGCTGCCTACACTCAATTCATCCGCCAATGCGAAGCTCGTGGTGTAAGTTACTCATCTTCGCTTTCCTTCAAGTGGTGTGTACGACTAATTAGAGCATAACTAGTTATGGTATTCTTCCTCTTATGCCACAAGGAAGTAAACTTGCGGATCCACAACCCTAATTGTATTAGTTCAGGACTTAACCTTATGCTCAGGTTGATGAGCATATTATGACATGCTTCATCATTTACCACTATTTAGGTTATATGTCTATATTAATAATCCATCTTATTAAAATTTTCAAGAAAATAAGTTTATGCCAGATTTGTAGATGATATTCCGTTTAGTTCTGATCGGATGGTTTATATACTACCTTAAGGTTGAAGAGGAAGTATGAAAGTTGTTAGGGATTTCATCCGATATTGGCTTGTTACTTCAGAAATTTATTCGCTTGCATGCATTAATTTGTCCTAGTCACGTGCAACCCGAAGGAAGTTTTTTTCGTTGCGAATTTCCGCGGTAATTCCCAAAGAAATCCGGAGGGTAAGCTCTTCACGTCTCCAATGAGAGCTTAAATCGTTCGTTAGTGTCAATAATTGGCAGGTCAAAAATGTTAAAGACACTAATACGAATTCGCACTTTTCAAAAACGACAATGCAATGTTGCCTATTTTTAAATTCTACTTTCAACCCTGATTTGCTCTTCCAGTTCTTGTATACCACCCCCCCCCCTTTATGTAACTAACTGTATTTTGGCTTAATTGTCCAGTAGTATTTCGAAATCATGCTCCGGGTACCTTATACGGTGGAAATAAAGTGTGTGTGTGTGTGCGGGGGGGGGGGTCGATGTTTTATGAATATGAGGATACGATAGAGCCTCCCATTTTAATTCTTGACTCTTTGGGAGATTGTTTTTGCTTTGTGCGGGGCCGGTGGGCTTTATCATTTTTGAGAATTATCTCTTTCCTTTTATGTAAACCTGTGCATTTATTTTTCAATTTCTAGTTTTGTCTTCCAAATTATTGACATAAATAGGTGTTGGTTGTAACAGCTTCGCATAATTTTATTAACTCTTAATGGAGTGTTCCACTCAATGCGTAGAAGTCTTCAAGGGACAAACCCTGGCTTAGTCGATACTGCCAAATCTGTTCTAAGGGTCTTTATGTTTGGAGGGGGGGGGGGGGGGGGTATTTTTACCGCGTTTCGTTTTCATGAATGAGGATTTTTAATCATTTGTAATTCAAAACCCCACCTCAACTCTGTTCGAAATAGATACACTTCTAAATTAGTTCGAGTTTAAGTGTATGGTAATAATTATGTCCACTAGGACAAAAAAGTTTGTTGATTTACACAAGATTAGCAAATAACTACTTGGAGTTAAAAATTGATCAAGTGAGCACAATTCATCACCATATTCTATTTCTCTGTAGGTAAGCAACGAATCTGATCTAGGACAGGCGTATCGTTTTCTTGCAAATTACCACTTCAGGTATGGACATCACAGCGACGCTGTTGTGGCGATCAACAAGTGTCTGGATTTTCCGGAAATACGGGAGGAGGCCAAAGCACTCTGCCTCCAAGTGACTCTCATCTCAGGTTCTGGATCGGGGACTTTGAGTGACGCAACTCACCAAGTGCTTCCACCAGCCATGCCTTCTACGCCAGACACCAAAAGAAGTAAGAACTTCAATTTTATTGTAAATGTCGAAATTATTACTTTACCTCAATTATTCCTCCCTACTATTCCTTTTATCTTCCAACTCATTTCCTGATTTACCATATGTGAAAGAGTGGTGGCTGGTAGGGCGTCCAGCGATGTCTCCCCCAAAAAAGCGTCTCTATCAAGATTTTGTTGTTTAAGTTGAATGCTTTTTGGATTTCCAATTTACAAAAGCTATTGGGTTTGTAGCAATCAGGCTCGAAAGTGTAAAACGAACGTTTCATGTTATGTAGACATAATTCAAGTATATCGAAAAATGCGTAAGACTAAGCTCTTATTTGTATTTTCCATTTTATCTGAAAATTTGTTGCTATTTCTGTTAAGTTGCCTTGTCTTCTTACTATTAATTGCCATTTCTAAATTTCTCCTTTTTGTAGATACAACCGTAGATCTCCTTGCTGATCGCCCAATAGTAAGAGCTCGAAGAGTAAGTGCTCTTTTATAACTTTAAAATTTCAGTCTTTTTGAAGCCTTACAATGGAAGCTGATCGGTGACTATAAATTTGTTAATTTCTTACCAATGGTGCTATTGCATCTGCAGTTATTTTTGTATTGTTTAAGGCTACCGATTGTGAATCTGTAAGCTAATTTCAGACATTTGGTTTCATTTCTTCTCCGAGTTTTTAACCAATAATAATACTCATAAACCCTCCTAATTTAAATACATTCACTGTGGATAATTACTTTCTTTTTATGCGTTAATTATTAAATCTTATTGATAATGGGTTCATAAATTCTTGCTATATTTCTTTGATCAACCAGTGGCAAAGATACATCTGCTAGTGACATAGATGGTATTTAAGTTCATGTTTGTGAATTTACGATTTAATTTTATTGTTATTTTTTTCGTTTTCAAGCGACTTCAGGGCTCTGATTTCACCACCAATGCTGAAAGTACGGGAACTGAATCGCCTTCTGTTCATTTTTCCAATCCCGATGATAATAGCAATTCTGCCGATTTTGACTAGCCACCTCTTTCGCCTTTGTTTCAGTCCGAGCATTTGTTCACACTCTGTGTCTGCTTTTCACTGTGTATGTTGTGTAAAATTATAAATGCAGTTATTATTGTTTCTGAAACTCCCTTCTTTCTTTTCTGATGTTTTGGGGGTAGATATTGTGTTGCTCTAACTTTGTCACTTTATCGCAGGTAAAATGGTACTAAGTCAAGAAATGAAACCAGTAATAACAGAAAAATACCTGCCTTTTCAACTAAGTCGTGCTCGATTTGCCTCCGTATTTGGACCACAATTGGAACCCTTGGTCATTACGGGCAGTGCACAGGAAGAGGTAAGTATAAAGGTCTCTCTTGGTAATGTATTGTCCCTGCAGCGGAATGATTATGCTTTCCTTTCAGAACGGATTGATAGTGATTTTTGATAGCTATTTAGTTTCCTTAATTGTGGGTGGGGGGGGGGGGGGGGGGAGTGTTCGATCCCGACTATCGCTATCCAGAAAATAGCAATAAAAGTGAGTAGGGAGTGCGGTTATGCAAGGTTGGTCTCTTTTGAGCAGTGACCGGTCGTAATCAGATGTATTTGCTTCATTGACGTTATCGAGTGCTTGAAATATATTATTTATTGGCATTGTCATCCGATGGCAGGTGTTTCGTTTTGGGTAATATCTGGAAAGACAAAATAGTTGACTATTTGGTTATCATGACGCAGGTCACTTTTAAGGAAGACGAGGTAATCTTTCTCTGTTCTCGGCAACATTCTGTCACAAATTTTCTCAATTAATTCTCCCCTCCACTATTTTATGCATTTCCTTTCCGTCATGACTCACAGAAACTTGATTGCAGTTCAGTATTAGATCTTACTCAAGGTACTGATTGTTGTTAGGATATTAACAGTATATTAAGTCAATTGTCCCTGACAAATGGAAGTTTTGGTAGTCCCTACCTTTTTTGTGAAAGTCTCCGATTTTGGTAGCCACTTGTTAATTGGCTTTATATGTTCATTTTAGTTTAACTCTCTTTGTGTATGGCAGTACAACCAATATACTAATTACGGTTCGAACTTCAAAGGTAGTGAAACAACAGATGTTGAGGTGCCAACTCCTCTCTCCGATTCATCTGATGAACCCCGATTGGTCTGCTCTGCGGTCCATGCCGGAAGTGTTACTCAACTTAAAGTAAGCAGTCGACATAGAACGACGGAAGCTAATACTTTTGGCCCTTTAATATTTATTTCTTCCATCTCTTTCAGCCACGTGCTGATTCTCGTCTTATATTCACGGGTTCGTCTATGGGCTTCGTGGGTATGTATAGCCTTAGTCTACCTGAGACCGAACAGGATGTCTTTCGCCTTCATGAAGTTGGCTACTGGTCGCGCGCGCCCTCAAATCCTGCTGACGAACTACGACGAGTCGATGTACCCATTTCCGACGTTGCGGTTTCATCAGATGCCAGTCAAGTTTTTGCGGCCAACGACAATGGTGAACTCTTTGTGTTGGATACGGAGACACTCGCTGTAAAACGTATGTCTGTAGTTCGCGCCAATGTTTTATTTATTGAAAAAGGGAATATTTTGCGAATCGTCTGTCATATTATTTCAGAGCAATTGATTATGTCTGGTCTGGGTCATGACTTGTCGACAATCAATGCACTTGAGCCATTAGACCCTAGCTGCTTGGTCAGCGCAAATCAGCTTGGACAACTTAATATTTGGGATCTGCGCGACAGGCACACATCTACCATTCCATCTAAGAAGATCGTTCCGTAAGTGCTAGGTTCAAAACCCTCAATCTGATTAAAGCTTATAAAAGACGAGTGAGTAACTGATTACATCTTAGTAGATTGATGTTTTTCATGAGATCTGTGCCATCTTTATAGCAGATGGTGAAGAGTGTTCATTTTCTACTAATATAAGCGTTTGTATTTTTATAATCATAAATTTTAAATTAGTAAATTTCCATCTATTCTTAGCCCTGTCGTGTCAGTATCGCTACCTCAATTACTTCCTTGGTATGTATCATAGAGTTTACCAAAAGTCGATAGCATAAGGCTTTCAGCTAAGTCAGATGAGCAGTCGACTTACTACGCTTTATATGAATAATATACTCAATCCTAGGTCGGGTGAACCGATTCCCTTGTTGTGTTTGTCTCAACATCCTGGCCAGTCACATCTACTTGCAGTTGGTGGTGTAGCGAACAATTATAGTAGTGGGGATCAATCAATGGCAACAACAACCAGCTATATTTGGGACCTTAGGGAAGAACGACATCCTCTAAGTGAGATCGCTTGTAGAGGCGGCACCGTCTGGGAAATAGGCTTCCACTCACACCAACCCCAGTATCTCTTTTTGGCCACTGAGGAAGCCGGTCTCATGCGAATCCATTCGCCCACTTCCACTGCAGGTAAGTCTTATCCCATTTTGGTTTTCCTACTTATATGCAATACGCACATATTATGTTTATGCTTTAGACTCCTCGTGGTCATTCCAGCAAATTTCTCAAAAGTTGACCTCAGCTTGCGTGACTTCTAATCCCACTCCGTATTGTTCTGTGAATACTTATGATTTGGCTGGCGATCTTATTGTCTGTGGTCGAGATAAGTGCACTCTGCAAACTGTAAAGGATTCTGCTTTTTCGTTACTGAGTTTTGCATGAAGAAATTCATAATGGAAATACGATTCATGTATATTTTTATTAAAATATAAATAGTGTCATGTGATCATTATTGTTATTTTGTGTTTCTATATGCTTTCAGGTTGTATGGGATGTATGATCGAGTCGCATCAGTGCCTTTCATATTATTTTCAAAATTAATGGTGAACTATTTGAAAATTAAAGTTCGTTGCATTTGAATATTTTAATAAAGTTGCTAATTCGATTCAAATACTTCTTTAATTAAACTTCTTTTAACAATAGGGGCCAGATGACGCTGCAAGTTGTATAACGTGTGTGGGATGAATTAATGTACAAAAGGCAGAACTTGCAAAATAATTATAATTAGGACTGGGTTATGAACTGCCAAATGCAATCCAAACGCTTATCGTATGTTCAGTAATGCCCATTACCTTTTTGATATCTCTCAAATAAAATGAGGGTTTGCAACTCAACGACGCCAAATAACTAGTATCTAGAGATACTCAACTTGAACAATACCTACTAAATGGCCTAAAATCGATGAAAATGTTATTTACCTGTCAAATGAATACAACTACAAATGTTCGATGTGTACTAACTCGCTTTCGCAACTGACCAATCTCATGCATATGATTTGTGTCTGTAACAACAAACCCTATGGGTAAAGCTGAATAAAAAGCACCGAATGAAAATTGAGTAAGAACGAGGAAAAAGGATAGAACGCGTAACCAGTGAGAGAATGAGAAAGAAAAGACTTCACCGCTAGTCATAGTAGACTAAAGAGAATAATTGCGCTTTAGCGGTTCATGATTCACCAACTGATACTTGAGAAACAGCTCAAATAAAGGTATAAATGGTAACAAAATTGTTCGCACTAAAACGAATATATTTTACTTTACTAAAAGATTTTCAAATTATTTCGGGAAATCATTCAGCAAATATTTTGAGAACGTAAAGGCGGCACTGGACGCGACTATGACTTTGTTTAAGTTTGCCTGTCCTGTTTAAGAGAATGGCCAACTTTTTAGGTAAAAAAAACTTGATAAAATTTTCAATATATGAATAATTGAAATAACTAAATGTTTTATAAAATTTTGAGGCACACGGGAAAATATTCCTTGATAATAATTTAATGTATTCAGTCAAATAAAAAGCAGAATTACCAACTAAAACGAGCAAGTATTAATAGGATATGATATTCTTGACATTAAACAGTACTGGAATCTAAACTTAGAATAAAGCCTTGAGCAGTATAATCCGTTGAATGATTGGTAAACTAAAAAGCGGAGTATTTGAATTATGGTGACACTTGTTCTCTAATTCGTTCTGCCTTTCATCAAATTTACAGGTTCGTCTTTTACCTAACTTTATTAAATTTCGACCTAACTTACATCTACGCTAGGTAAAATATTACTGCAATAAAATATTTCAATTTTTGTTTAGAATGGGCAGTTCCCACTCAAGTCCTGAAACCCGAAAATTGAAGTGCTTTCCAGCAATAAGAACACTACCAGAAACCTCCATGAACGCTGAACCCTTCCCGGAGAATCATACTGTGGTTAATGGAACTGTAAGAGATTTCTTTCAAGTGATGTCTAATTTTATTTAAGGCATCAGAAGTAAACTCTTCTCACTCGCCTTCCAATTCAGTTGAGGCTGGTGGTAGTTTCGTGAAAAAAAATAAAGGTCGATGTTGGCTGCATAAAATTGCTAAACCGTCGTCTTTTCATTCTGGGCGTAAGTTTTCTATTTTTCTATTTCATTGCTTTCATATTATTTCGTTTTTGCGTTAGGTCAATGGTATCAGTCAGGAAATTCTAATGAAACTGAAGAATTTGATAAAAGTGTTTTAAATACCTCTAGACAAAAATCGCTTTCTAGTAGGCCTATTTTTTCAATTTGTATGACTATGCTGACATTTTCTTTAATTTCCTCTATAATTGTTCATATTTCCTTGTTCTCTTTTAGATACTAAGTCGCCGCAACAACTGAACCATGTTCTTTCGTCCGACTCAGACCTTCCAGTTTTCTCTCCTGTTCCTGAGGAAAAGGAATTTGATGGGAGCCCCACCTTATCATCTTCAGTAGTGCAAAGTGCTAAACAAAGTAGAAATATAGGGTAAGCTCATTTTTAATGCTTTACACCATTGAAAACAGATTTTATAGTAAAATGTCTTGTTCTTTGTTGTGTATATGAGTATTTTTATTTAATTTAATGCCATTTATTATTTTTGTCTGCTTTACTCATAGAGTTTTACTTGCTTTGGCCGTTTCGATCTGTGGTTTTTTTGTTTTCATACATTTTAAAGGTCCTTTCTGGGTTCATTTTTGCACCTCTTTGCTGTGGTCGCAACTATTTTATCAGCCCTACTTTACTTATCAGAGGTTCATTCTTTTAATTAGCGAAGTATTAACAGAGCGTAATTTTCTCGTTCTTCATTACGTCGATTTCTAATCCATTCTTCATTTTCATGAGCTTCATTTTTATTTTTATCGCAGAATTTTTTTCCCAATTACCAAACTGAATAGTTTGTTCATAGCTTATGAAATTTGTATTCGCATTTTTAACGCTGGTACCTTATTTAATTGAAATATGTTATGCCAATTACTATTAGCCATAAATTTTTTGAAGATGCTATTGATGAGAATTTTCTCATGATTTGCCTTTGTATAGGGCGTGTACCACTTCTCATGAAATCAATTACCTTTCTTCGAAGTTGCTTCTTTTTAATATTTGGTATTGTCCATTTGCTTATCTAATGAATAATAATTCGCTACTCCTCTATTTCCTTCTTTTACCTTCGAAGCGACAATTTAACGATTAACCAAAGATCTTAAATACTCTTATGTTTTCGAAACTTGCCACCAAGGCTATTTTTCTTCTACCTGCATGACATAATCAGTCATTATTCTCTGTTTTGTGTCTTTTATGTTCCTTAATTGTCGCGTTCTTTTTTTCTAAAATCTGTTTCATTGCAGAAATCATGTTTTAAAATATTACTTTTGCAAAACCGAGGTTTCATGACCGTGCAAAAAGTTAAATAAGCTAGCTCAACTTGAATATGATTAAAGTGGCAAGATTCGTTGTTCTGAGAGAAAACTCATGTAATTTATGTTCTATTTATGGGATCACATAAGTCAAATAAGGTTGTCTTCTTCAATTCCTCTTTCAACTTCTTTTTACTGATGGCCATTTTCAGTTTTCTTCTCTATGGGAAAAAAATTTGGACTACAATTGCAGTAATATGATTTCGCAGAAATAAAATCCTATCACTTACCATTTACTTCTTTCAGGCGTTTGAGTTTACTGTCTCCAAACGGGACGTATCCCCTACGTCTTCGTAGTGAGTCCTCAGTATCAAGGAATCAATATCGTCGACGGAACCGCATGAGTAAATTACCCGATTTTCTTTCTCTGGACTCAGATGTTGCCCATGAAACTCCCATGACTTGCACCCTCCTGCACTATTCTTCAGCGAACGGTAACAATAAGGAGTTTCCCTTTCTCCCAGAGGGCACTGCCTATCTCCTTTCTGATGAGCAGCATCGATCAGTTGAACAGACTTTATGCAGTACCAAACTCCTACTTCATCGTTTGAAGAGAGTGCTGATCGAGGTATGAATTTGCGAAATTATTTATTTATTTATTTCAAATGGCAGGCGTTTTGATAGATATCATTAGCCATTTAGCTGACTTCGGGCTTTACAGAGGGAAGGTTCATCAAAGTAGCAGAAAGTCGTGGGGTGGGGAACAGAAGAGCGATTCACAGATGTAAAAGAGGCAGACAGACACAAAGGTAGAGAAAAAAGGTAAGGTGAGTACTGTGAAAGGGGTCGAATATGACAAACAGGGGGGGGGGGTCGTGGTAGTTTGAAGTAAGAAGTCAACTGCCGGCTAACAGACTTTTTTGCCGTATGAGTATACGTTGCCCAGGGTGTACCACGTGAAGGTAAGTCTATCGCACACCCCATTTACGAAATTATCATTTTCATTGGACGAGACAAAAGCTCTGCTAGCATCTAGACGCAAGCCCTATTAAAATGTTTACTGTTGAGTCTAGTAAATGAATTCGGAGCTTCAAGAGTTTTACTTTGATTGAATTCTCCATGATGCCTGCAATCATTGTTATGGTAATTGATTGCGGGATCATGATCATTCTTGGTTAATTGTTTATCTTATTGGAATTACGTTGTAAGTTAAGAATTTAAGCGTTGCATTCGCTGGAAGGAGAGCAAAGTTAGTTTGAAAATTGAGCT
>UZAE01000699.1:0-19436 GCA_900617975.1 Rodentolepis nana | reverse complement strand
CTTGGCTAATTTTGGCAATCCAAAATAAAATGAAAAGTTGGACACGAATGCATAGATGAGCATTTGCTTTAATCTCCTTTTCAACAGGTTGCAAGAACATGACTTAACTCCGGCATCAATGATCTCGATTCCCGAAACTTGAATTAATTGTTTATTTTGGTCTGTGGGACACGTCATCGCATGCCTGCACGCCAGGACCAATCATTAATCTCTATTTGTTTAACCTAATCCCCCATCCTGATCACGATTAAGCTTCCTGCGTGTACACTTGATCCGCAATATACGTCCTGAATAAACGTGCTCCATGCTGCACGTCTGTTTCCTTTATACCTGGGCTATAGCTTAGCTGGTTCTGGAAGTCTAGCTAGATGTAGGAGGATCTGCCATAGAGATTTCTGAGTCAGTCATGCTTTACTAAGGTAGCAATCCGCCACAGGTCCAGCAGGTCCGTTAGTTTTTGTTTGCATTTTCTTGCGACTAAAGTAGAATTGAGTAGAAGTGAATGTGAAATACTGAGAATTCTAATAGAGAAGCTTGTAATTTACAGCCTCATAAGTTTGAACTTTCGCTCGTATTTCTGATAAACGTTGATTAGACTTGTGCAGATTTTTATTCAGGCATGAGCAAGAATAGTGGGTGGGTTTCAGTGACGAAAGGGGTTAAGAATAGATGAAATGGTTATCAAAGAGTTCATCAGTGATCTTAGTGACTATAAATTATTAAACATAACTGCTCACTTTATCAGCTGTTAATTTGTTTTGACGTAAGTGAATCTGGAGATTCCATGATTGAAGAGAAAAGCTGAGAATTTTTTACTTTGCTCTGAAAGCACATGTCATCTGACTACTAATGTAATTTTACCTGATCAATAAGGTCATTAAAACCTGTGACGACAATATTTCTTCATTCTATAACCGGCAAAACACCATACCAATTGTTTAAATTGAGGTAATTCGGACGCCAATCAATAATTTGGAATACTATGTAAAATGCTTAATTACCTTAATCTGGAAAGTATAGCATCTAGCACTAAAGGCTAAATTGCGTTGTCTCCTATAAATTAGGATGTTTTAATATTCGCAATAGCTCTATCTCGCTACATTCGCAATTCAAAAGAATATGCAATAAAAAATTGAATAATATTCCTACAATGTTCTCTGTATTGGATTATTACTTATTTTCATTAAGCTATTTCAAGGAAGCGAATAAATAAAATCTAAATTCAATATAAACAAAACAATTCCTTTTCATCCATCATTGATATTAATCATTTACCTTATTTTAATGTCTTCATAACGTTTAATATAACTGGCCTTAAATTTAACGGATCACTTTCTAAATCCCTAATTTTATTAATAACAATACTACCAGTAAGCTGAATTGCTCCACGCTGTGGTTATGCTAAGCAAATTTGAAATCTTCACAAGTAAAAACAACATCATTCACCACTACCCGAAGCGAATACTGAAAAAGTCTTCCTGAACTGTCCTTGGGATTTTCTAGAGGATATGCTTATTTCATTTTCTCGGTGCTAAAAGGTGGCATAATTTGAACTCCAGCCAATTTATAAGAAGTAATTATCAATTAAATCGTAACTTTGAGTGTTAATAAAACTGAGTCCAACATTTTCATACAAGCAGAATTAATTGAACGGTACAAAATTAATGAATTGTTGGTATGCACAATAAGTTTAGACTGATTTCCAGCTGAAATGATTGACCTCAGGTGCATTAGAGCCATAAATTATAGAGTCGATAGTTAATTCAGATTTGTTAATCATTCCTATCCTACAGACAGAGTATTTTTTGTTCTAATTTTCGCTGAAAAGCTTCCAAGTTGTCTGATTTTCGTTACATGGTTAAGAACTAAGTTAAAATTTGTGCAATTTCCTATTCCAGTGCTAGATCATCTGCCTTCTATGCATTCTGTTGGAGGAAGGTGGTGTGTAAAGATGGTACCAACCAACCCAACTAAGTTACCAGTTTTATATATACAGGGAATCGTAAACAAGGATCAGTAATACAGTAAAGGGTTGCCACAATTTGAAAAGGGGAAGGTGAACTATCCGTCAAGCAAATGGTATGCAGACCATATCCAAAAATCAAATGAATTAGGACACTGGTAGAACTCAAATTTTACTCTACAGAGTGCACGACATTACCGAGGCTGAGTAAAATAATCTCAAGTTGCCTCGAACAGTCTAGAAGGTGCGACATTGCCGCTGATCACGTGGCAAGCAAGTGAGTGGTGAGTGCAGAGGCCTTTCCCCCAATCACCAATCAACGGTCGCTACGCATTACCATAACTCTAATTGCGTTTTAATAACAGGTATTGTAGTAGTTGGTCATGTGGTTGTATTAAGTGTCATCTACTCCACAATTTCTCATCTCTCTATTCTGGTGTTATAGGCTAGCTAATTGCAGGAGCAATTTTATCCTTAATTAAATTCGCTGTTAATCAATTTCAGTTACTTTCCTATCGGATCTTACCCAAACTTTTACGCCGTACATCAACTTAGTGTCTTCAATTCATTGAACCACCAATTGGGAAATGATGATATAAAGTGTATGATGACGTAATGAGTAACCTTATGCCAACTAACTAGCCCATTTTTAGTTCCAATTCGTCATATACACAATATTTCTCACGTTGAATTTTTTCTTCAATATTTTAAAGCAACACTTAATTCAGATCGTTGGGTTAAAGAATTTATTTTTTTGAATTTTATAATATACTTCAGCTTTAAGGCATCGAACTACCTGTTGATTTGGATGGAATTATAATGGGGAAAATTGTCCATTTATTTAAAGGTTCATCCAGAAATCCAGCTGTGAACTATATTGAATAATGAATATAAATAAGTTTTTTTCAAGAAAAATTAGCCTTTTTTATGCTATATAATAATGCAAAGACTTGTTTGTGACCCTTGCTCAAAAGATTTCATTGACTAGTGGGTGAGTTCATTTCTATATATGATTAATAACTAAAATATCTAGCCATATTTGATGGAATTCATAACACTTCTCATAAGTTCAATAATCTTGCCAAATAGCAGTGGAGAAATTAATGCTTTATCAACATTGTTCACTCTTTTAAAATGCATTGCTTTAAGTCTAAAAATACCTTGCCAACCATCTAAAGCGAGCCTAAGGGTGCTACACATAAAATCATTTAAGAATACACATATCAACGGATCGGTGTGAATATATTGGTACGTATTCATTAAAAACTCCACGAATTTCCGCCGATAATTGATGGAAATTAATGTTATTGAATCCTTGTCGAATGATTTACTCTAAAATTAAAATGTCTTATCGAAACTTGAGAATCAAGATAGTTAGATAATAAACTGTAAATTTCTAGACGATTACCTCCCCACCCCCTCCATAAAAAATTCGTTGAATATGCAACAGTCTCAAAGTTCTATCGGCTCTCTCCAACTGTAAGGCGATAATATTGCATTGATCATTCATCAGGCAAACAAATGGTGCACTACAATCAATTCAGCTCTGCGTGCTGCAGTGTGGCCTATTTATAGTAACCCCTTGTCATTCATCCTGCGCGGATGTTTTTCTTCTGTTCCTTTCAATCGACCACTTTCTTCTCATTCCTTCTATTTTTCTCATCTATGTCTCATTCAGGTCCTGAAAATCTGATTTATGAGAGGCCGTTGTTTTCTTTTAGTGGCGAGACCATTTAGTATTTTTGTAAGGGAATATCGCATAATTCAAGGTAATCGGCTTATACGGACAATATACTTCTATATTTATTACTGCTTTAAATCGTGCTCTTTTCTTTATAAATTAGGGCATAATTATTTTTAAATTCCAGTGTTAGAGGGATAATTGATGTATTCAGCCGAAGAAAGCAATTTTCGAAGAATATATGGCGAAACTTTTTTCAGTCATTGTAGGTTGCATAAAGTTGCGCGAACAGGGATAAGCAAAATGCTGAGACAAACTGAAGATGATGTGAATTTAATTTGTGGTTATCAGCCCGAATTTCGTTTTAAGATGATAATGACAAAATCCAGATGAGTGTATTTTAGACGGTTTAAACAAGAGGAGTTACAAATATCCTAATTGCACATCAAACATGTTCTTTGTCTCTAACACTGGGACGTGTTATAGGTAATGATTAATCGCCTTGTTCTTCTTGTTTCAACAGCAAAGAGCTTTGCCTTGTTCACCATTCTACCATGGCATACTTACCGATTTCTATTCATTCATGACAATACTGGAACAGTAAGGTTCGATGACTTTGTATATTCTTACTGCATCTGTTATATTTTTTCTGAATTTCTACATCTCCATATTTAGAGTCTTTTACATTTTAAATTTCAAGCAGCCGAGTATTGTATTACTTGATTTAATCTATCTATCACGTTTTTCCCCGCCAACTTAACCAATTCATGTTTCTTGAATTTCACTATGGAGTATTTTTCGAAGCATGATGAAGACATATTGTTAAAAGAATGGTAAGGAAGACAAAAGTTGGTTTGAGCGAAGAAAACAAACCTTGAAATACCCACACAAGTCGTTTCTTACTATCGATATTTAATCGAACGCTTAACGTCATAAAATAAAACACAAGGAGTCAACGGAATTGAGATCAACTTTATAATGACACAATAGGCGTTTTCTCAACGTCCTGTCATCGTGGCTTCAAAACAACTCAAGATCAACAGCAGAAAAAAATTGTCAAGGCCGATAATCATGTGGGCAACCTTGAAACGTTAGCCAATGGGTGGGTGTTTTATATGCTTGAACTAGTCTCGCGAAAATCCACACGAGTTAGCTAAATCAACCACTCTAACTATGGCAGCTGCGCTTCTAATCGTTGGCCCATTGGCTAAACAAACGGAATGACTGTCCTCTCTTCAAAAATAGGGGACGCTTTGATACAAGAATTGATTTGAATTGATAACGATCTGTTGGGAACAGGCTAGTGGGTTCAATGTTGAATCTCTAATGGGCTAATCGGGCCTCCCGGTGAACTGAAACAAGAGCGTAATCAAACTGAAGAGAGAAAGAATCGAACATGGTGGATATTCAAGAGCTTGTTTTTTCTACGCTCAACCAAGAAGTAATCCTGCCGACACAGAGGGGGAGAGATCGGAGTTCAGAAAGAAAAAAATGTTGGGAAAAGTAGCAAGAAACGAGGTTTAATGGTGGTTAAAGAAAGAATAGTGATAAAGGATAAAGGTAATACTGCACATGCTTGGAGATAAGATACACAGAGATGAGTATTCTTGGCATCAACATGCTTAGAGCTCCTCATTTCCATGCTTGATCAAACGGACCAACTTCTCGTAGTCCACTTGTCCGCCTTGGATAGGGGCCTCTTTCCAGGTTTGTCGGATCTGCAAAAAGATGAGTGATAATTCAATTGAGCCAATTAAATATACATTAACATTTCTTGGTTCAACTGACCTCCTCAGGGCTGAAGTTATCACCCATGTGTTCAAGAAGATCTTTGAGGCTAGATCGCGAAAAGTTGAGATTAATTACATTTGAACTTTGGCCAAATTAGGTGACGTGTTGAAAGGAATACACTCACTATTCTTCTGAGATGGACTTCTTGTTATCCTCATCAAACATGGCAAAAGCGTTCATCAGAGCGCTCTCGGGATCAGTGCCATTAAGCTTCTCACCGAAGAGGTTGATGAACATGGTGAAATTGAGAGGACCAGGGGATTCCTCCAACATCTCCTTTAACTCTTTATCGGCGGGAGTACGACCCAAAGAAGCATACATGTCCTTCAAGTCCTCAATATCGATAAAGCCATCACGATTTTGGTCAATGAGAGTGAAGGCCTGTAAGAACACAAAGTGTTTGATTAGTTTAAGGAGTTTAGAAGGGGTCATTAGAGGACTTCATGAGTGGATGTTTTACCTCCTTGAATTCCTGAATTTGATTTTGAGGGAACATACCGAAAACGTTGGAAGTGGCTCGCTGAGCGCGCTTGCCTTCCTTCCTTTCACTGCTACCTTCAGCAGCTTCACCGCCGTCGGGATCCTTCTTGGACTTCTTGTGCTTCTTCTTCTACTCATTAAAGGGATAATAGCAGAATAAGTGATCCGTATAACTTGGCACAAAAACTCTCTACTTATATATGTTAAGTAGTCGTGTTAATATCAGCATAAATAGAGAACATGCAATTAAAGAATTTCGATATATCCGGGTGGTTTAGTTATCGTTTCTGCTAAAGCCAATATAAGTGGGTGCTTTGTAAAAGCTTTACTGAAGCGTGCTGTTTCATGCTAAATTGCACTTGGTTATTTGTCGATTGTTACCTCTTCGCTTTTGACCTTTAGACAGAGATCAGAAAGTATTTATAAATGTTAGTGCATGATAGGACAAGAAATTCAGTAATTAGCATTGTTAATTTCTATTCCTATTCTAAATAAAACACGATAAGAAGTAAAGAAATACATAAAACGTAAGTAATATAGTAAGTTAGCATTTATTATCATGAGAGAATCAATCGGTTAGAACAAGTATTTACATACAATAACAAATTCACCCAATTGAAACATATAGAATGCACACATAGATGAAATTTCAATAACATTTTTCAGTTAGAACACACACACACACACGGACACCACTATACACAGAGTATGCAAGTTCACCATTTAACTTACATCTTTCTTTTCCTATATCCAAGAAATAGAGGGGATTCATTAAAAAATTCTCAGTAAAGACTAACAAGGCAATGACATTCATGTGACTTTGCGTTGATGCAACTTAATAAAGTGCATTCATGATTATACGTGTTGGAAAGTGATTGCTTTAATAGTTATCAAGATTTGATACGTAGCAAAGTTTCATAAAAAGTAATGTTACAGTTGGATTCTGTATTAAAAAATATGATGCGAAATCTTCAACGTTGGGATTCTATTTAAAGGGTCATAAAATTTAGGAAACTAGCTTATTAACAGGCTGGGAATATCTATAACGCATGAATACCATATCGATGGGAAAATGATTTTTTAAAATACCTCTCAGAAAACAATAGAATTAATTATGGGCCATTTATTCCCGGGCTGAACCATACATATTTCGCATGAAGAACCGACAAATATGTTACACAAGTTCCATTTTAATTTACCTCATCTGGGTTGGTCTGGAGTAAAAGGAAAGTACCATTTAAATGCGTGTCAGAAGCTAATTGCCTTTCCACCACTTTAGGACTTTATTGGATGTTGCGATTATACAAGTTTTATTCTAATCAAATGAAGGACACTTTATTAGAAGGAAAATTGAAATCCTGAAGATGAAGAAATTTCAAATCTTTTCTTGGGATTTAAGCCATAGAAATAGTTGCAATTGAAGGCACAAGTATTTTAAGTTAAGTGGGAGGCAAATGTATTTTGATAATCACTAAGCTGTGTTATAACAGTCATTTTTAAATAAAAGTATGGTAAAAGCATACTACAAAAATGGAAAAACAAAATATTGAGGATTGATTTCTATTCGGGAAGTCATTTCAGAAGGAGTGGCCCAAATAACAAAATTTTATTTAAAACCCGAACCAACGTTAATAATTTCACTCGTTAAACTAAATTTTAAAAAAATTTGGCATTCAATTTAATTAAACAAAATTATGCGTTTTATTAGTAAATATGGGCAAAATTAGAATTCCATTTTTTAAGTTTATCACCTAGTTTCAGGAAAGTTAGAAGAATAATAAATAAAATTTTTAAAAGATAACTAAATATTAAAGGGAAATATCACTCAGTGCAAATGACTAATTTTTAACATCAAAGAATTATTGTTATTTTTGATAAATGACAACCGTTTATGTTTAAAAAACTTACTAATTTACAATACCTCACTTTAAAATTTCAAATTTGCAATTCTTACATAATTTCACGCAGCAAAAATCGATTAATTTAGGAGACATGGAAATTATCCCACCGAATTTTCCTGTGGACTATTTCTGGCCACACATATAAATAATAACTTTCAGGTGGAAAATTGCGGCATAAAAAGAAATGCCTGTTTGCAATACATACATGTATATATATATATATATATATATATATATATAATATGCACATTCAATTTGTTGGTGTTTTTGACATAAATTTCAGATTAGTACTAACTTCTGGTTGAGCCGCCTTTATAGCAAAAATAACAGATATATAAATTAAATCAAACGCCGTATAAGGGAAAAAGGTCCTCCAATGCGTGTGCACTCCAGAAATTTTTTAACCAAGGGACTTACTTCCTCAGGCTTTGCCTACATAACTTAAAAATATTAAAAAATATCAACTGCCGGTAATTGGAATTCGATAGTGGCACACATTTGTGCAGTGAATGGTGTTCAATTCAATCATATTGAAAGGGATGCAAGTGCAACATTTTTCTATCGGTGTTTTTAAACAATTCATGAATACAGATAACATATTTATCATACGGATTCGATAAGTAAGGGGTTATTAGTTTGGTTCGCTTACTTCTTCGGGTTTTGGCTGCAAGTATTAAAATATTGGTGCATGAAAATTGGTGGTGAATTTAAGCAGTAGTGTGAGTAATAAAATAAACAGAATTTTAGAGTAATTCTTAAGTAGTAATATTAGGAATAGATGTCTTGGAACAGAATGCATTGAAATAATTCGTCCGAAAAATAAAAAAAGAAAGAAGGTTTCATTACAGTAACATAATTTGAAATGTTTGCAAATAAAAATTTGTAGGTTTCTAAAAATGATCCCTTGGTTTAAATTTACAAAATATAAATAGTAACTTCAACTGTCTTTGAATGTACGCTAACTTGGTGTTCTATTCCTAAGGGGGTAAAGTTTTAACACTAGAAGGTGCACATGCAAATTCTCCAAAGAAATCAATTAGCCAACATACCTCCTCCTTTGGTACCTATAAAAAATGGCACAAATATTTCAGTATACGAATTTCAGTCCTTTCATTAAGGAAAAAAAATTAAAAATTGTCAAAGTTGTTGAAAATTCTACATTGACATATGTATATCTCTTCAAATAATTCATGAATGTTTGCATTCAATTAAAAGCTATTTAACAATGTGATAGTAAGTAGGTATACATTTGCTAAAATATTTAAGTTGTATTTAATATTTTTTAACTTACGTCGTCAGCCATGGTGGTTTAGTGAATACGAGTAAAGAATGAAGTCGAGTGTGCGGAAGGCGAAAAGATCCCCAAAGTGTGAAGAGGGAAATTAGCTTATACAGAAGGTTCGTGCACACTTTAAGTAGATCGCACGCACCCGCTCCCTGTCGAGCGTACGATTGGCCATTTTTTAATGACCTTGCAGATTTCCGCAAACTCTGCAGCCAATTACGCACTCCAGTCATCCGCACGCACGCAATTTAAAATCGATGAGCCGTGATGACGTCGCTGCGTGCAAGTGCAGACTATCGATTGATTAGATGCTGTGGGGAATTATTGGGCGAATCATTTGCGTTCGTAGGTGCAATCGTATGACTACCAACATAGGGGGTGAACGTGACGAAGCCCCTATGTCCAGAGGATCAGATATGCTTTAAAGCGTTTCCGTGCAGAAAATGTGAAAGGACTTTTCTTAGTTCCAGCAAATTATTCTAAGACACTATTCCCAAAGACACCATTATTTTACGTAAAATAAACTTTTTTTTTACAAAAATAAAGCATCTAAAGTAGTTTGAAGCAGACCAACCTCACTTAGATGAATGAATAAGTTAAATAAATTGCATGATCTAAACAGTTCTTATTTTGGGAGGAACATAAATAATCTATTTACGAAAGAAGTACATGCTTATGGTGATATCAGCAATCCTTGTCACAGAAGCTAAAGTTTGAGACAAAAAAATGCTCCAATAGATGAGTTTAAAGATTTTTGTTTGACGATTGTACACGATTATGGAGTTAATTTTACTGGGCAAACACACATGTCGACTCATATCTGCTCTGTCCTGAGAATGCCAGTTGATGATTTCCAATTGGATTCCTATTTGATTAACATGGAGCAAGCTGTTTCGTCATTGCATCACATTCCACATTGTTTAAGCAGATATTTGTTCCAATTTCTCTAAATCGTACTATTATTATTGGCTTTCCGATCAATGTATAGAGCGTGTAAATTTAGGCAACATCTTGACTGATCTTCACCTAAGTAAAGAATTAATTTTGGGAAACAGTACAAAGTCCCTTGTTTTCGCACCCAATTACAGCATACTTACTGGGAGATAGGAGTGTGCTAACCTAACATGGACAAATACTTTATTGCAATTTGATGCAAATTTTAAATCAATACCATTGTTTTCCCGATTACAGGCCATGAAAGAGTGTACTTATTTGAAAGGTCTTTACAAGTTTCTTTTCTAAGTGACAATTTTTTCTTTAAACACTCGAGTTTGCAAATAATAAAACTCGGGTCATATTAATGATTAAGTTAAATTAAAATTAATCATATAAAGCAGAGATTATTTTTCGAGAATGACCTCAGGTAATTGACCTCTCTAGGACAAGTGCCATTAAAATACGTAATCACCAACTTGACCTAGCAGCTAAAGAAGATCCTACAGGATGCAGTAGACGAATTGGTGCCTCTGAAATTGAAGGAGAAATGAATAACCATTAGTTTGCAGAAGTCTTATGGAGTAAATATCTCAAAATCCTGCCCACGGCACTTAAATAACTCCATTATTTTGATATCAAACTATCACCTTCGTAATCCCTGCTCAAATCTCACCCTAACCTGACAGGCTTTTTGGAAAGTGAATATTTTTCTAGAGTATAAGGGCACATATTGAGCAAATATGGTAGTTGAAATGACTTCTATAAATTACTTTAAAATCATAGATAATACATTTCCTATTTATTTTCGGTTTATTTCTGACAAGATATGATTTTGTCAAAAACCTTACTCTTAAGATCCTGTGGTGTTTATTGCATTTTAGACGTATACTAGAGAGAATCTACTGAAAATCACAATTGAATATGCATAAATTGACGTTCTTACATTAATAGCTTAATTTCTCTAAGGTAATTCACCTAATATATATATATATATATATATATATATATGATAAAAGAAGACCAACCTTGGGGTGTGCGATAGACTTACCTCCACGTGGTGCACCCTGGGCAACGTATACTCTTGCGGCAAAAAGTCTATAAATCGGCAGTTGACTTCTCACTTCAAACAACCATCACCTCCACTGTATGTCATATTCGACCCCTAACACTACTCATCTTACTCTTTCTGAGCCTTTGTGTCTGTTTCTTTTATATCTTAAAACACCCTTCTATTCCCCCTCCTGAATTCTTCTCACTTTGATGTTCCTCCTCCCCTCTGTGAAGCCCGAAGTCCTCTAAAGGTCTAATGATAACTATCAAAACGCCTGTCATTTGTTATAAATAAATAAATGATAATAGAAGACCAACTTTGATGGTGGAGCATTGGTTATGAGGATGTGCAAAAGTAGTGCCATTTAATTTAAAGGATTGCATTAGATATTAGTTTAATTTGTAGTGCACACACTGACATAAAATCTGAGAGCAGTAGTAATTGTCACCGAGGCTACTAAATCGCTACTCATTCACAGACAACGGATCCGAAACCACACAACTTCCTCCATCAAATCACATTATTCTCTCTCAGTGCTGACTCCCCTTTCTGGCCTTCCAATGGCTTTTTTACAACTAATCCTTCCACTCCTATTCGAGATAATTTTAACTAAGTTTCGAAATCATTAACCGAATTCCACTCCGAGTAAAGAAATCGAACCCTTAAAATAATGATTTATTAAAGAGGTCGACTTCCAGTCAATTCCAATAAATTAAAGTACAATTCATCTCATAGAACTTTCAGAAAATCCATTGAACCTTCTCAACGTTAATAAGAGCCATAAAATGTTTGAATCACTACATGTTGGACAGAATCCGACATTTATTTGGAAACTCGAAATAACATTGACACTTCCCGAAACATTCTTTTTATGGTCAACGTTTCTTACAAATAAGTGAGAGGAAGTTTGTGGTGGTGTAGTTAACGAAAACTAACTAGCATTTGAACGAAAAATCCTTTGCACCCCATTCTTCAATTCGTCAGGTCTTTGGCACACTTAGGGGATCATTAGTGTGGCTTTGTCTCCTGTTATCGAAAGTACTCAATGTACAAAGGACTTTGGGATTAATTAGAAAAATCCCTCCAATTTCAATAATTTAAAATTTTGTTTTCTTTCAATGATTTATGATTTATATTGTCATAATGTCTTATTTTTGGACGAATTTGGTGACGCAATTTTGTTTTGTAATCATTTTATTTATTTATTTATATCAAATGGCAGGCGGTTTGATGGTTATCATTAGCCCTTTAGTTGACTTCAGGCTTCACAGAGGGAAGAAGGAACATCAAAGTGAAAAAAATCGAGAGGGAGGGGGAACAGGAGAGTGATTCACAGATCTTAACGAAACAGAAGGGTGCTTCAAAGATGTAAAAGAGACAAACACAAAGGTAGGAAAAAGGTGAGGTAAGTACTGTAGAAGTAGTCGAATATGACATATAGTGGAGTCATGGTAGTTTGAAGTGAGAAGCCAACTGCCGGTTAATAGACTTTTTTGCCGTATGAGTATACGTTGCCTAGGGTGCACCACGTGGAGGTAAGTCTCCTACTGAAGGTCACTAAAAGCAAATAAATTTTAAATTTAGTACTGCCAAATTTCGTTGGTTTAAGCATTTTAAAACAAGCCATCTTCTTCTGGCCCATATGTCGGTGTTCTGTTACAGCACTGTCCTCTCAGTAATGTTTCTTGATTGTACTTCATTTAACTAGGCAAATATTTTGTCTGCCAAAATGTTGTATTATTCTAGCATAGGTGAGATATTCTTCATTTCATAGTCACATTATATCACTACTAACCCTTGACGATATTAATAATAATAATAATAATGTTATGCTAACATTGGAGGCACAATTTCTCCACCTCGTTTACTAGGAAAGTTACATTGAGAGAAGCCAATAGTGAAATGACTTGCTTAACTGAGAATCCAAATTGAGGCTGTATCGTGTGCTTAGGTGGTTGCTGAAGAAGTTTACAATATTTCTTAACATTTTTAAACAATACTAATTTAATTATTTTGAAAAAATACTTGCCTTATGTTTATAATCGTTTCTGTAGTGAAGTATTGTTTGGTGATTAGTACTTGCCACCATCGTAATAACTCAGTCAGCAGCGCTATGTCTTCTTCGTTTTCCTTCCTCCCGTGCCCTCCTGCTCTATTGCCGATCCTTCCTTGCTTTAAATGTTTAGTTTTACCCTCAGTTGAATCATTGGATCACTCCGATTCCAGTTGTCTACTTTCTGATGATCGCTGTTACAGTTCATTACAGTATCAAAACTACAAGCAGATTATGCAATAGTTGGCTTTCTTCTACTGCTTTTAAAATTCAATTAAAAAGTGAATCCTCCTTTTACAAAGTACAGAGTTTAACAGTGAATATCATTAGTGCAGTATATGGTTGCTACTATGCACATCGCCATTTTAAGTGTATGCAAATAAAGGGGTTATATTAACCTCAGGTTTTGTTTACAAAATTTTGTTTTACTTCCTCGCATGGCAAAGACATCCCGAAATGCTAATTTTAGCAAGTCTGAATGAACTTTCTAATTGGTATTCATCCAATAAATTTACAATCGAACTGCATCCTCTCCAAATTAAAGAATGTCAAGCTAGCTTCGTCCGCATTTCCCCCGATTTTTCACGGTGGAAGTGTATTCAAACATGATACTAGCCATTGTGCAAAGTTTGACGGAAATAATTATTATCTTACCGCACGCTTTTGTGGGTTGGTACAACTTGGGGGGTCACGTAAGCAATAACTTCCTCAATGAATTCTAGTAAAAAGAAATTGAGGACCTAACTACAAATAATAGAGCGACTAAAGGATTTAAATTTAAAGAGTTGGTACTATATACGCTTTAAATTCACATTTTTATGTTTTGGAATGTTTGCTGATTTGGAACTTTTTTTTACTTAAATTTTTTTTCCAGATAATTATTTCCATGTTAATATATGGACTTATTGATAATATATTTGTAATTAATTAATGATTAAACACTTGAAAGCCAACAATTTTATTTAAAAGAAAGAAATGAAATTGTGTGTTGTGCACTATAACAGGCTAAATTGCACTGCAAAAGGACTTGCTTCGAATATCTTGACCTCACCTTTTGGATATTTAAATACCCTCCCCCCCCCCTCTTTGGTAAGTTCAGAAAACTTGCGTCTCCTTAAAATAGTTCACAAAAAGCTAATTTATAAAGGGGAGAATAAATCTCACTACCAATTTTCAATGAATATTGATTTAGAAGGAAAACAGACGCTTGTTGATGTTGTGATAAAAGGTAGTGCTTATATTCTCAGTAGAGTTTATCTAAAGTTGCATTCATGCACGCACGGTTTAACTATCTCAGTCATGAAAAATTATGCATAAATTTAAAATTTGCATTAAGTATTTGCAAAATCGATTGTGGATATGGCACTAGAGACAATAACGTTAAAAATGCCATCATTTCATTCAAAGTAATGTGGGAAAAAAATTAACCCACGAAATTGGCGCTAGTAACGAAAACATTCCGATAAATTTATTTGGGTGCACTTGAGCTTAGGCACTTTAGGCGATGCTCAGAACAATGAACAGAACTAATTAATGCTTGAGATTACTACCTCTAGCCGAGGCAGTGCATTTTAAGCTCATGCTAACTGCTTTTCGACCATCTTCCCAAAATTATTGACATGTCACGACTTCTCAGTCGCTCTTTATTGCAGTCAGAGGCGATCTATTGACTGCCAGGCTAGCCAATAATATCAGGATCGATGAATTCCCTACAGGTGGACATTAAGAATTTAGGTGGTAGTCCAATAATTGACTGCTAATGACGATAGTGGCTTCCTTGGCGACTAGAAGGAAAGCTAAACTAAATTCTTGAACTTGTCTTGTGAACATTGAATATCTTACGTTTATTCCTATTGGGTTAACCAGGTGACACTGGAAAATTGATTTACAGATAATTAATAAACATATCACAAATAATCAAATAAAAATGGATATCAATCATTAGTATATTTTAATAGCAAATTTTAAATTTTTAAAACCATGTCTTGCATAGGCAATTTTTATATACTTGAAGCACTGATTTTGAAATACAAAGTGAATGTTCTTAAATGAAAATAACCCACTATTTTACAATTGAGGAACTAAATAGTTAAGCTTGTTTTTCAAATATCTGGGACTTTTGGTTATTCCCTTTGGCATTGACACTATGGTGAATAGTTATAGACCAAGGGTCATTATTCAACAATATTTGCTACTTGTCTGCATATTAATTTGATTTATTGTATGTCAGTTTTCCATCGGTTTTTTCTTCCACTAGAAAGGTATCTACTAGCTACCTTGTGGAGGTATGCGAATTCGGGGAGCAAAAATTCTGCCTATCGATTAGGTAACCCAAACGGTCACCTCTATTTTTGCTTCTGTCTACGCCCAGTCCAATCGCTCGAAGCATTTGGTGGGGGAATTTCGCGCAGCAAATTCGGGTATTTTGGGCGAACGCGCTTTGCCAAGCACACGCACACACTTGTTGTGGTGCCATACCCCCAAATATGGAGATTGCGCTTACCTCTGCCCTGAACGTTACCGCTACGGCTGCTGCGTACGTGCTTAGCCATGGTATTAAATTGCTGGGGGGTAAGAACTTTGTTCGAGGTTTAATTCTTTAAGATATGAATGTGTTTAGGGCGTGTTTATAGGTTTCCAGACCGGTATGTTATTCTATTACTAACACCTAATTCAATCAGCATTTAAGTGATTAACAATGGTGCTGATATTGAAATCAATTTTGCTAACAATGGCGTATATTCAGGAATAGTATTATTGAATATGAGTATGTATAATATTGAGTTTCATGACTATTTTTTAAGAATAAATGAGCCGCAGTTGAAAAGATACTTCCCCTAATGTGGCTTTTTAGTCAACAAAGAATTTATTAATACAGGAGAATTCGCTTTAAAAAACGAAGAAATTTTCCAGGAATTCTGAACTTGGGGCTTTGAAACTTTGTGGAAATAGACTGCCCCTGGTAATGCAAACGTACCACTGGAATTCCATATTTAAAATGCGTAGAAATTGATTGTATCTCTGTTTGTACCAAATTGCATTCTATTTTAGACCAAGCAATTGTCCTACGTGATGAGATTTCCTTCCAGATGAAAATGCGAATTTTTACTTTATCTAGAGCAGTATTAAAATTAAATCATTCGAAAACACTAAACTTATTTCTATTGACAAAGACTTCAGTAGCGAGTTATTTACAAGTTAGATAAATTGAAACTTTATTTTGAAAAGCCATTCAAGTAGTTGTCATATTCGCTATTGTATTGAGATTGCCCACTTTTCTAACTCAAATTAACTTTCATAAGAGTTATATTTGAATCCTTGATAAGTAGATATCAGCGAAATATGAGATCATTTTGCATCATTACCACTAGGATGGAGAGCTTAATGATTTACCTGCTTTTGGGATACTTACAAACGTGTGATAGAGCATGGACTTGTCTGATTGGCTAGACTAATCTATTTGCTTTAAGTCCCCCTATTAGGTGGGGTGACGGGTGTCATGCTCTTATTTCTCTATGATTCTGTCAAAAATGATCTCTTAAATTTGGAACGAGAATTCTAATCCACCAAATTTTCCAAAATTTATAGTAAGGAGGATGAAATTTGCCCTGTTGTAAGAGAGATTTTTGTACTATCATGCATAAATTGCAGCCCATTGTGAAGTGAATAATCTCCTTGGACCTCAGACACGATCGTTTTGTTGATCGAACCAGTTCTAATTGTCGCAGGATGAAACAGCTTGACGTTTTGAGCCGCGCTTTCGTTAAACCCACATTTTAGGCTTCTCAGTAGATAGAAATGCTTATTTAATATTTAAATCCTAATAAAAGCACCTTTTACGCTGTAATTAAATGTTTATGTAATCTCCCAGTTCCCTAAAAACTGAATGACGCAATTTTCATAAAATAACTTGCTTGAGATTACTCATTGTTTTTGCTTCATGCCAAAATCATAAAACTACAAGAATCAGTGAAAATGATTATTTATTTTCAAGATGAGTTGTGCAAAAAGGGATCATTTGAGAAACTATAAATTCCGTATTCCATTAATGAAATTCAGTAAAACGACGCAAAAATAAAGAAAAATTGAGAAAGTTACACTTATATGCCCTGCTGAACATTAAACATTTTTTTGAAATAGTGCTGAAGTGATTAGAACTCCTGCCAAAATCCCTGTTGACATGTCAAAAAAGAAAGCTAAAATTGTTCCCTTAATTAAGAGAAAAGTGTGAAGTAATAATGGAATTTGGTTGATCTACAGCTATCATTTTGGAAGAATGGTACCTCTATAACAAAGGTAAATATTGGCAAAGTGTGGGAAATCTGGTAGTCATTTACTTCCAAATTCCATCGAAGATTCCAGTAATTCAATTTGGAATTTTTGTTGCTCAAGTGGGTTGATTGTGGTGAAATCAAGTAATGATCTCAACATATTACTAAAACAGAAGTCATTAGCGCTCTTCCTTAATAAAATGTGGCATTCAATTACTTGATTAAACTCCATGCCGAAACAAATTGAATTCAACAACTTTCAACCGAGAGAAATCATTTTTATGCTGAAACAAGTAACAGTTTTAAGTGCATTTAATTGATTTTATAAGAACAATTCATCTGGCTCTAAAGAGTACACTTCATTATTTAACCTCTGAATACCTCGTGATAAATATCATTGGAAGTTCATGACATTAAAATGCATTTCTAGCAAGCATTTTGTATAACTTCAGTTTTTAATAAACTCCGTTGTAAATATATTTGGCATTTTAAGAAAATAAGTTGTTTTAATATTTTTATTTATCTAAGATGCTTACTAAGTCAAGCGAGTTCTTACTTGATCTTCGAAGAGTCTTTCAAATGAATTTATTAACTGGCCATCAATGAGGGCTAGTGTACTTATCATACTTCAACAAATCACGCAAATGAACATACGGCATTGAAACTTTAAATGAAGCCTTTATGACACAGGTCAAATAAGGATTTTTTGTTAAATTATTTTACAAAACTCGCCTCCAGCCCTCATTTACATTGTAATGCCTGCCTTAATAGTCATTCTCTTGCAAAACAGTGATACTATTGACGGGACACAGAAGTGTTGAAAGGGTCAAGTGGGATCAGAATAGATTACAAAGCCGCTCAAAAAGCTCCTTCCAACACTTATTCTCTATAGCGGTTGCGTCATAGGGCCACTTTGATCAGCGGAATCAATTTACGTTACACGTTCTTCATTAGCCAGGCATAGCCAATGAGGTTGGCTACTAACTTAAATGAGCATGCGCCGATAAGTAGCAAAACAGCGAGCTCCGTTTTGATAAAAAACAGGGCCTTAATCGTCATGCCACCGCCACACACATGAATTCGCTTTTTAACATCAGCAACACAATAATTAAATTATTTCACTTTTTAACGCTAAAATTCATTCACAAGTACTAACATTTCTTTTCAACGCTTTTAGTACAAACTTATTCACAATCTGGCTTTGCCACATTAAAAGTAATTAAAATGCCCATCAAACTGCCAATTTACTAGAAAAATCTTTCTAGTCATATATAACAGATTTAGTTTTTCGAAAAAAAGAATGAGGCACCAGAGGTCTACCAAGACAAAAAATATCTCAAGGACAAAAGGTCTTTTAGTACCCTGTATATTTTGCATTTATCTTCAGTTCATGGTGTGCACAAAGCCATCAAGACTGAGTAAAGTAATCTCATACTGCCTCCAACGGTCTCGAAGGTGCGACAGTGTTACCGATCGCGTAGTAAGCAAGTGCGTAGTGAGTGGAGAGGCCTCTTCACCAACTGGCAATCAATAGCTGCTGCAACGTTGCTTGGCTCTAATTGCATTTTAATGACTAGGCTTGTGTCAATGACCATAAGCTCTAATAAACGCTAATCACACCATGTGTTCTGTCTCCTAGATGTCGTTTAGGTAGCGTGACTAATTTGGGAAGCGATGTTATCACAGGAGATTTTTCCAGAAAAGGCTTGTGTAGTTTAGTCGGAGCCTATTTGGTCTGTACCCTTTACAAGCTTAAGTTTATGTAGAGAGAAGTTGGTATTAAGTGATAAGTGTTGCATTCCATTCATACAGACAATTTTTTGCCATTAAATGCTCAACTGCATATCGAGGAAACAATATGCTCTCAACTTACCATGGTTATTGCACCTGCTTGTGGGGTGTGCGATAGACTTACCTCCTCGTGGTGCACCCTGGGCAACGTATACTCATACGGCAAAAAAGTCTATTAACTGGCAGTTGACTCCTGACTTCAAACTCTCATGGCCTCCCGCAAGTCATATTCG
>UZAE01000698.1:0-19449 GCA_900617975.1 Rodentolepis nana | reverse complement strand
ATCATAACGCCTGCCATTTGAAATAAATAAATAAATGATAACTATCGTAACGCCTGCCAGTTGAGATAAATAAATATTCATGACAGTTTTTGGAGGGGGTAGGATTGGCAATAGCCATTGTGGTAGGATAGTCGCTTCTTTCCTCTCACTATGTTCTTTATGCTTTTTGGGCCTTATTCACACTTTTCTTACATCTTATGTACCTTGTGTATTTCCACATTAGGCCATCTCAATAAAGGCACACATAAATCACACTTCTGTTACTATGGTAATACATATGGTGATTGACTGTCGATTATCAGTTGATCGAGTGTACATCTAGCAATGCATCCTTGCAGAATTATAAGGCCAAATTGATCCAGGGGTCATTGAAGACTGTTGAACAAAAACTAAAGTTTCAATATCAGGTTCTGAGTGATTTGAGATATTGGAATTTTGAGAATTTGGTTTTACTTAGTGAAAGGACGTAAATATATAGAAATTATTCTTTATTCAGCTTGAGTATTGCTTAGCAATCATAATCAGAAAAGAATCAAGTTAAAAATTAGAGGATGATTGTCTTAATCTAAATCAGAACTATTGAAGGATTTTCAATTGTTACAAAATGTATAAGTACGTTACTGCTTACTTCAGGAATTCAATTTTCAAGTACAATAGCAATGTGTTTCAGGACTGCGAGAAGAGGAAGTGCTGAGTACATTTTGGTGAAGTCATTTTGCAAATATCAACTGAATATATATGAGAGTTATCAAGGAGTGTCATTTCGTAGAGGAAATTTCGACTGTCTAAAATCGGACTTCTCGAAAATCACCCTCTGCTTTATCCAATAAGTATAAGTTCTATGCAAATCCTGCTCAAGTGATCAACCAGGCTGATGGGTTAAAAGTTTTTATCTTGAATGTTACTGTTTGAAGGCAGATTCTCCAGATTCGCAGTTTTTACTATGTTGCAGTATATGAAGATAAAGTCCAGATAATAATCTTCTCCTAAATAGGGCATTTTCACTATTGACAAGTTGATAGTGAGACCGGGCAAAATGCGTTAGCTATACTGTTTCCCTGTATTCAGATATCCCAATGGCTATCGGTTTGAATATTGGATGAGATAACTCAAGCTGCAAAGGTTAAGATGGGTTGAATAAATTGAATAGTACATTACCTCGTAGCGCCGTCAGGTCTGAGAGTATTGAATATGGCATTTGTAATTTGCAAAGAGGTTACGGAAAGACCCATTGGAATCATTACCAAGTAAACAGATTGGTTAGGTAGATGGAAAAAAAGTGACATCGAAACATAGTGCATACTGATGCACCATGCATTGACCCTTAGTGCAAGAAATTTTAGAACTAGAGCACTGAGCTACCAAGGCTAATCAAAGGAATCTCATGTGCACTAGAACTTCTAGCAAGTATGGAGTGCGTGTAGAGACTTAACCAATCAGCGATCAAGTTTATGCAAAGTAGCCTAACTTTGATTGTATTTAATGACTAGGCACGTTGACAACCGAAACGCACACTCTTTTGTCACTTGTCTGCTTGTCGTTTTTTCCCTTATAGAAGTTTATTAAATATACGTTTATTTTATTTTTAAGCGGTCATTTGCTTCTGTTACCTGCAAGCTATTGTCTTGGCCTCTACGATCTGGTTCATTGGTCTCAACAAATTGGTAACTCAACTACTAGAGACCTTTATTTCTGTCACACCAACAATGTGTTAAATTAGCTTGTCAGTACTTTATATGAGCTTATTTTCTGAATTTATTTTCGTCTTCTCCGGCATCTGAGTAAAACGTATGGCGTTTATGTAAGAAAATGGGCCTTGATGGTAAATGTGGGATACTTTTAGTTTGAAAATCTACTTCAAGCACTATTTGGCTGAATTTGACAGGCGATTGGGTTGAAATTGCAGATGGCTAACATTTCCGAACGGAACAAAATCTTTAGTGTGCATTGTGAATGGGCAGGAACAGTGATCCACCTTCAAGTGCTTCAACTGCTACCTGATCATCGATTCTGCCTTTCTAGCTCCTTTCAATCTTGCAGATAACCGCACGTATTTTTATTACATCAAATGAAACCAGTTTGCAATTTCAGTTATTGTATTCCTTAAAATATTTGTTCGATCATGACACTCTCCAGTAAATCATGAGACTTTCACCATTTTCGCGGTAAAATCCAACGTAAGTTGGACTGCGTCAAACAGTGCTCGCAAATGATTTAATCGAAGGGATTCAGCTGAAAGCGCACACGCATATCGATCAATAGCGTTCCCCGGGGCTGTATGCGACAAAACTCAACTTGGTTCCAATCTAGAGATATAGACGTCACATAGGTGTCAATAATCTATGCTATAGGGGACGCTAAGCCACATTTGTTTTTCCCCTTATCAAAAAGCTGACTCATTTGTGGATTGTGACAGACCATAAAATGCTCGAAATCTGTCGGACAGACTGCGCATCACAGACGGAGTACAGACAGTGACGGTTATTTTTCTGTTCTTCAATCATTCATCCTAAGTTTTATGAATTTATGAGAAACGGCTCATCGAACTCTTATTTGAAGTCTCATCAATGCTTATGATTTATCTATCTAGTCTTTCTTTTCATAGTTTCGATACCGAGTATTAGTTGTTAACGCAGTTTAATTGTATCCTTTTATGTAACTGCTTCGTAGAGATCACTCTGTGATTGGTTGATGAACCATTAATTAAAGTCTGCCAAATAAATGCTATGATAGAATTTGGCTTTTTCTCCAAGAGACCTAGGATGAACTTGAGAAAAGGCTTTCCAAAATGGATTAGAAAAATACTGGTACTACATACTGATTTTTTGCTACTTGATTGGGATCCTCCTATGATTTCTTTGAAAAGAGATCAAAAGTTAGCATAGCAACAAGTAGTGACTTCGGTACACGAATGGCAAATTTTGATTCGAATTGGGAATTAAGAATGCGGATTGCCCGATTGTGTAAAGTGTCGATGGGTGATTAACTGCCTTTAGGAAGGGTGAATCACCTTTCGGGAAAGGGAGTTTCTTCCTTCTCCTCCACCTATTGCAACAATTTAGCTGTGAACACTGGTTTGAGATATATTGATGAATCTTTTAAAGGATCTTCCTCAATGAAATTCACACTTCACCTGGCAAGCAACAGTTGTGGTTAAACTATGGAAATTAAAAAGTCAAGCTATAAATAGCTTCTGTACCATACCAATCTACTTAATTGAACCACTTGCAGGGTTAGTGAATTGCATATCCACGGAGTTGTAAGTTGTGCCTTGTTCCGTGATATTTCGGTGGCCAGTGGCACAGTCAGCGAAAATAACGAAATCTTTCAGCTAGCCTAGCCTTTTGCGGCAAAATGTTGTTTATTTATTTATATCAAATGGCAGTCGTTTTGAAAGTCATCATTAGCCCTGGAGCTGACTTCGGGACTTCACAGAGGGGAGAAGGAACATCAAAGTGACAAAAAGTTGAGATGGGAGACAGAATAATGATTCTCAGAGGTAAATGAGACAGACAGACAGACACAAAGGCATAAAAAAGGTAAGATGAATGAGACAGACAGACACAAAGGCATAAAAAAGGTAAGATGAGTTCTGTGAACGTAGTCGAATATGACAAATAGACGGGCCATAGAAGTTTGAAGTCAGAAGTCAGCTACCGGTTAATAGACTTTTTTGCCGCATAAACATACGTTGCCCAGGGTGCACCACGTGGAGGTAAGTCAATTGCGCACCCCACGGCAAATTGTTAAGATATCTTATCTATAACTTTGGACTTCAAACTTACAGCCTCCTCTGCTTCAGTGCTTGCACTAGAGGTCTACTTAGCCCTGGAGGAGGGGTGGACAGGCAGTCGCAGACATGTCAATTTTATGCTGACACACCCTTTGTGACGCAGACGCCATAAAAGGCCCAAAACTCAGACAGGCATGCGGACATGCGTCAGTGTAAAAGAGGGAATTGTCTCCAAGTGCAGATCTTTAATTTTCCGCTTCCGGGGTGTAATTTCAAATGGCAGGCGTTATGATAGGTATCATGGGGTGTAAGATAGACTTACCTCCACGTGGTGCACCCTGGGCAACGTATCTTCGTACGGGGAAAAGTCTATTAACCGGGATTTGACTTCTGACTTCAAACTACTATGGCCCGATTATTTGTCATATTCGGCTACGTTCACAGTACTCATCTTACCTTTTTTATGTCTTTGTGTCTGTCTCTCTCTTTTACATCTATGAATCGCTCTTCTGTTCCCCACCCCTCGACTTTCTTCTACTTTGATGAATCTTCGCTCTGTGAAGCCCAAAGTCAGCTAAATGGCTAAAGATAGCTATCAAAACGTCTGCCATTTGAAATAAATAAAAATAAATAAATTTTCCGCTTCCAATGTATCCTCAGATAGTCTTCATCTTTTCAATTATCCCATCCGTTCATTGAATACTTAAGGTACTCTAATTTGTTAACTCACTAATATGCCTCACTGGTTTATACTGTAATTATTTGATGTACTTTTGTTCAGTAAAATTTTTAGCATCCCTGCCTGCTGTCTATCTCCCTCTCCCATCAGAGATTAAAGCAAATTATTTTCTTACCTACCTGTCAAGAACCCTAAAAACACAATTATGGGTTGTTCATGTGACAATTAAGAGCGGCGGAAATTAATTAGTAAAAAGTAATCTCCCAACTTTGTGTCAATATAAAAGATTAGCCATATGGGGTGTACGTATTGGAGGAGGAAAATTATAAATTTCACATTTTTTGATGACACCATCCATCGAAGTTGGCCAATTCCACATCTACTTCTTTCTGATGCTTGTAATTAAAATCGATTTTTTTAAAATTTCTTTACCTAAGAGAATTGTAATAAATTACCTCGTATAAATAAAAAGCGCATATGTACAAAATGTTATTTTACTGTGCTCAACCCAATTTTCAGTAGTAGAATCGACTGTAAACTCAATGAAACTGATATCTATCGTATTCTGCATTATGTGCACGGTTTAGAAAACCTGATTAAGTCAATCATCAATCGGAAGTTCTAATTTCCTGAACCCTACTCATTCTTGGCTAGGTGAAGAAAGAATTCTTGTGCCTTAAGAATTCTATTTCCGGTGGTGTCAGAGAATTAAATTTTCACTTCTTCTGAAATTTTATCGGGATTTGGACTAGGGTCATAAGGATTACTCTCAGAAGGTCGCTTTGTGTATCTTGCACAATGGGATCTACCTATTTAGTTTACTCATCAGGTTTCATAACATGTTAAAGAATTTATAAGCTCATAAACTACATGTGAATCGCTCACAAGATTAACTTTTCTAATGCCTTATGCTTATTACAAGAAATATGACATAAGGGCCTTTATAACCTCAGTGTTCTTGATGGATCTTGCTTAATAAAATGGTCGAATTCCCTTTGTATGAAAATCTACAAATATTCTTTGTGCTAAACGAGGGTGATCTTTGATGTACTATTTATTCCAATATAACAAACATTATATTGTATCAAATGGCAAGCGTTTTGATGGCTATCATTAGCTCTTTAGTTTTCTTCTGGCTTTACAGAGGGGAAGGAACATTGAAGTTAAAAAATGGTGAGGTGAGTACTGTGAAAGTATTCGAATATGACATTCAGTGGGGTCATGGTAGTTTGAAGTGAGAAGTCAACTGCCGGTTTATAGACTTTTTTGCCGTATGAGTATATGTTGCCCAGGGTGCCCCACGTACACCCCAATATAACAAACTTAAATAGTAGTGAACGGCGGCTATGTGAGTCATGGTGAGGGGAAATGCGCAACATCACGTCAAAAATCGTAAATATAGGGTTTATATAGGCCACCCTTTATATAACAAAGGAATGACGTATAGGGAGAAAAAATGGGGTAAAATATGGATACCTTTATAAATTCCGATTACTGAAGTTTGTAACATTAGCCACATTGCACCACAGCACCACCTTCACACAAAAGAACTCCCCTCTTTCGATTGAACCATATTCAACTTACAGGGCAAAATGTCTACAAATAGGCAGTTGACTTCAAAATATCATGACCCGACCATATTCGACTACTTCCACAGTACTCACCTCACCTTATCTTTCTCTCTACCTCCTTTACACCTGTGGATCACTCTTTTGCTCTCCCTACCTTCGCTTTTTGTGACTTTGACGTTCCTCCCTTCTGTGAAGCCCGAAGTCGACTAAAGGGCTAATGATAACTATCAAAACGTCTGCCATTTGACATAAATAAATAATAGTTCGACATGTGAACATAGAAATCCAATAATCGACAATTCACCTTGCAAGTTGTGAAGTTTATGAGCTGTTCTGACGTAAGCGAAAATACGTGGCTCGGCTTCATAACAGAACGCACTGGGTAACCACTATGTGAAATGAAGCAAAGAAACAGAACGGTAATAAATAAATAGCGAATTTTCAAATTTCCGCCATTCTATTGATGAAAGGTAGTATCAACTTCGCGTTTGATCATTCGTACATATCGGTACTTTTTAACACCCACATGACTTGGCCAACCCAAAGTGAATGCAAGGATGTTAATTCACTCGAGTGGACATAAATTTGCACTAAAACCTCATGCACGAGACTGCGATACCAATTAACCTAACAGAACACGTTCTAAAGGTCAAATTGGGGACTGTCAAGATACGGGTATGATAAGGGCCTGGAAGTGGATTATGAATGATTATTTCTTAATCATAAACACACTAAACCAAAATAGGAATATTTACTTACAACTATTTATAGGCCCATGATCTATTACTCTGAACCAGACGACATGGACTAGACCGACAAACTTTACGAAAATAGGTAGATAGATGGTTGTTTTCACCTTTTTATCACATGAATGCCTCGAGATTTTGCACGTAGCTCCAATTGCGCTTCAGATATAAACTCACTAAACCACCTATTCACACCACAACTTGTCTCATTTTTGGCTTGTGACGGAGATCTTAAAACCTTAATAAGAGTTAATCTTTGGTAAGTGGTTTCAAAGATCTCGAATCTCCTTGGTCATGATGGTTAAGTAATATTACTCTGGGAAATGGGGGTCAAGTCATAAACTGAGAGCACGAGTAAACGACAGATGTGAAATTCAGGATCACAAGTGTGTCTTGGTCTGTGGAATTTGCAGAAACTATGCCTGTCTAGTATGCACACCGATGCCAATCATTAAGCAAGTATTATAATTGAGGTTTGGAGCATATTCTATAGGAAGTATTCAATCAATAAATACCACTAAAATGCAAGTTGAAGGTGATATGAATGGCTCTCAGCAAGGCAAGAAATACATGTGATTGTTAGCACTAGATATTTGAGATCGTTGGCTAACTAGAGCTCCGTGTTTAGAGTCGATTGAGTGCAACTGTACTGATTGCTTCATCTCTGATCAATCCTGATTCAAACAAAAAGTATGGATGATGGTGGGAGAAAGAATAAAATAAGTACACAGGCGTAATCAATAACGGCATTTATTTCCGGATTTCACAATGCTTTCAAGCATTAAATTATAAGAAAAAAGCGAAAAGTAGATTTCAAAATTACAATTTATCAAGCTTTGTAAGCACAATCATTCATACTTTTTCATTTTAGCTGTTCTCCCACGAACTGTTTCTGCACGATTTTGTAGTGAGTCCACTTTAAAACTACCTTTTGGGGACATCTTTTGATGTATGTGCAGACTGAAATCGCTTACTCGACGATTAATATTGCAATTATAATTAATAGTGTTAACTGGCAATTTGCCAAGCAATACCAACAAATTAAAGTGAAAAAAAGTTTCAAAACGAGGTATAATCCATTAATTGACTCCATATTCCATGAAGAATAATGAGAGAATGCAACACTTTTCTTTAGTTGACCTGCGAGCAGAAGTTCTTTTCCGAAATGACTCCTCATCACCAACTTTCTCCTTGAGTAGTTTTAGGGTGTCGTCTTCGATAAAAAAGCCCAAATTCTGTCATCCACCTTCATTTGTGGGGTTGACCATTCAGCTGGTTGGAGGTGCACTAACAAATATTTCACTCGTGACCCCTGAAATAGCAGACGAGCTCAGTAATTGCTGCTACATCAGTTCCGAATCTTTAATTAACCAATTAAAATCGATGATTAAGTAAAAGAGGGTAGCGCTCTGGGATTGTACTCATCATCAATTCAACTGTAGATATTTCCACGACGGTGAGTTATTTAATTTCCCTTCTCAAGTTATATCTCTGTAGAGTCAGCAAGTCTCGTTTTTCTTCACGCATATCCAGGTCTAGATATTTGATACTTGACATCTTCTGCCATTCATTGAGGGCGTTCTCCAACTAAATCCAGCAGTGTTTAGCCGTCTATGTAATGCTACAATACAGAGCCATTCATATTCATTAAATAAGGAGGGTCAACCCGTAGCGGCCTAAACTCTAAACTTTTTGCATTTAAATCTAAATTATAAGATGTTTCCACTTGCACTGCCGTTGTGATGTGACTTGGTTAAAAGTGCAATTTTTCCTGCTATTACTGTCGAGACCATCTGTAAAGATTGCGTCATGCCATTCTTGCTACTAAAGCAGTTTGGAGTTTCTATCGCGAATACTATTTGGTGTTTCCAATTGATGCCTGGCTACTAGAGTTTACAGCACCCACCTGGATTGCCTCTGGGGGATTTTATTTTTGAGCCCAGTTGATATTTCGCCATTTCGCTCTGTTTATTGGCGTCTTATACGCCTAGTATATATCTACCTGTTTTAGTTGAAGGACAGAATATCAAAAAAGGGTAACTATCCAATAAACGGAACTGATGACTACTTTCGGTTGTAGAGAAAACTCTCTTAATATACCACTGAAAGCGGTTGTTTGAATTCCCCCCACTCGACTGTCTACCCATGGGGTTATATCAGGCATCATATTACTGGAATCACAATTACAATCTAGCTACCGCACTGAGATACATATTTATCAATTTGAATAGGATGTAAAGAAATGTGAAAGATGATCAAGCCTTCCAACTTGGACAATGCCAAAGCAACCGATGTGAGAATATGGCAAACGAATGCAGATACCACTTGACACAATGCTATTCATCCAGACATCCTGCGAGTTAAATATCCTGAGGTTGATCAGTACGAATAGTGACTTTTAGTTTGGGTACAGTTAACCTAAGAACAGTAGCGTTTACATAGGGTTTAATTGCAGTAAATAAATACTGAAATACCGTCTGTCATCAACGTGAAATGACATTTGTCACCTAAAAGTAGAGCGTACGGTCTGCAAGTAACAACAGAAACACTGCCAATGTTATCAGTCGGCCCTCGGGATTCATAACCCCTGTCGATCTATTCGCATTAATATGAGCTTAGCAACAGCAGAAAGGGCTCAGTGGCGTCATTTTAAGGAAAGTAGTAACATGATGCGAGGGTTAAGGAAGAAGACGTCGTCTCCACAACCGACTAATATAGCTAAATACTTGTAAAATTAGATTAGACGAATAGTCAAGTAGGGCATATGAGCTCACTGAAAGAGGTAATTGGTTCCAAGTATGCAGATGCATCAAATAAAATTTGAGTTTTATAAACGCACGTAGGTGGCGAGAAACAAGTGCAGTACACTGTGGAGTACAAAATTAAACTAAGCAACGATATGTTATTCGCGCCAAGGTGCAAACGAGGTCACGAGTTCAGAGGCCTCACGACCAATCAACGAAGCAGTATTTAATGATTAAGCACCATCTCAATGCCATGCACACCGGGCACATGCAACCAAAAGAAATGTTTTCTTCGACACACCTTTGTTTCCTCTATATCGTTGAGACCGTTTAGTTAATTCCGGGGCCAGTTCCAACAAAGAGATCATGACATAGAGAGTACTGGGTAGAAGACAAGACGTATTATTGAAGCAATCTACCACAGGACTAATACGTATTTGGCATACAAGCATTCCACATTTCTTGGAGTTTCCTCCATGATCAATAATCATTTGCTTTCTTTTTTCTGCAAGTTTAGATATCGACGAGATGATTGAAACAAGCCTGTCATTGAAGTTATAGTTAAGACGATAAATGGCAGGTGGCTTTAGCTACCAAATATACCTAGATCATATTTCTTTTCCATCGAATTGAAGCAATTTTTTGTATTTAAGACCATTCTACTATATTGATCATCATGTGAAAAGGGACGCTCAAATAACTTTAGTAAAAATCCTGTTCACTAAACAGATTTCATGATTACGAGACGAGAATGACAGTGGGGGTTATCTTGTACGCTTGCGATGCAACAACACACGTCACACTGACCAATCACGTGACGGTACTGTGCAATTCGCGCGTTGGTGAGGTGACTCATAAGCCGTGAATGCCAGTTTTTGTGTTGGCGCTCGCACTACACTATGTCTTTTTCTCACTTCTAGTTTTACTAAGCGAAATAGATTTTGGCATAAGAATTCTCTACATATTAAGAATCTTTTAGGTGGTATAATTGACTGGGTTCCTCTCCCCATCGTTAGACAATGTTTATGAGTATAAGTAGTAGTCATTCAACGGACTCTTCTTTCTTAATTGAAATTAAGCACCGTTACTATGGAAAAGAAACTTAAGACTAAGCATCTTTGGGTCTTCTATGATAATGTATTCAGATTCAGACGCTCTCTCTCCCTTTTCATCAGTGTCTATTCATCGCGAGTAGATATCATCCCTATAGAACTCTAGTAACCTCAGGTCCTACGTGATGGTACTTTGGTTCCTAGAACAAAAATGATCTGATGTATATGCTTCCACTCAGAAGAAGTGGGAAACATCTTAAAATTGGAACGCTAGAACGCAGCCATATCTAAGAAGTAAAGTGGATATGATCTGAATCCAAATGTCAAATTTTCACCAGATTGTAATAAATCAAAGTTTCTTGATTTATCCGATTATGTGTATTTTATGTCCTGAATACACTTTGCCTAACGAACACACTTGGTTTTTATGAAAAAGGATTAACTACAGAATAGCAGTAAGACCAAAAAATTCTTTCATTCAATCTTATTCTTTAAACAATTGCAAAAAAATTTGGTCGGATTCGTAGACCTACTTGAAGAGAGATCAACGAACTTTGACCCTCTAGAGATTTGATAGTTTGTGTGTTTCATGCTATGTGTTATTCCATTCTGTCGATTTGCTTTGTGCATATCCGATAAAGGGAACTCTAGTGTCTTCTGAATAACACTCAACTAAACAAGCTTCCACAGAACATTGTAAGGCATCTAAGCGCATGAAATAATAGTCGGGAATGAAAGATGTGCCGAAATAAAAAACCTAATGAAATTAGGACATCAAGATTCCCAATTGATTTTAATTTTAAGCATTGAAATGGCCTAATTCTAAAACTTATCTGCTCTTATTTAAACCCAATTTTTCAAAGTGCCTTCAAGATACCACAATTTAAGTCTAGTGCAATTGAAAATATCGATATTTACGTCATTGCATTCACATAGGCGTCAAGTGCTTTTTGCACTATTGTCGTCTTAGTGGCTCAATCGACTTAGTCATTGCCCCCCCCCCCCCATCAAAATTCAAGACAAGAATTCCTCGAATCGAAACTTTTCGTCGCCAGAATATACCAACTAACGCCTATGAAATCATAAAGATGGGGGCAGCTATCACCCTGTCTTTTACCTTTTGTCAATACTGACACGGCCTTCCCTGTGCAAGCAAACCACTTTAGGATGGATGGGAATGAATGCAAACCTTCCCCATTGAGAGTCAATACATGGAGCAGAGTACACCCACTCTAGCCAGACGTGGCAAAATGTTAAAAGAACGGAGTTCGTGATGATGAATGCATAGCTGCAACCTAAACTATGGAGAAACTCAAGCCTCAAAGGCGAAATCCAGAATTTACTCAGCTCCCACAAATATATATATCGAAGAGTCTGTACTCTTGCCCAAATTTGCCCTTAAATATCTGTTTAAAAGGACTACGGAAGGGAATAAACAATCCCACCGGTCGAAGCTAATCAAGAGAGGCGGAAGAGAGTAGAGCATTGCACTCAGAGCAATTCTTTATTCACTTTAGAAAACACATCCAGCACGCTAAAACCTTTTCTCATTACTCTCAAATAAAAAGAACAAAGAGCTGCATTTTACCAATATTTTCCTCATTCAGCCAACATTCATGAGTTAGAAGTAGTTTTAGACGCTGTCGCTGTCGCATAATAGTCAGAGAGAAGAGGGTGAGTAAAAGAGGGGGGCCATGCTTGCGTTTGCGCGTGTGCTAAAAGGAGGGACATTTTGTGACACAGCGCATTTAAAAAAAGAAAGGTAAACACAATAGAGGCAAGCAAAACATTCACAAAGTGGAGGATCAGATAGGCGAAAGTATAACCTAGAGGAGCATTTAACGCACATACTGTACACGGCGTTCTCAAAAAATGATTTGCTTCATTTCAGATGATCGAGGGTGAGAGAACTGACAAAAAATCGATAATCATGAATGTGTAGTTTTGAGATTCAGACGATCGGGACACTGGCATCGCCTCAAAAAAGAAGCAAGGGCGGGCTTTTGAATTAAGGTGGCGATCGCGTGTGTAAGGATGGGAGGGGGGGGGAGGGGAACTATGTTCTCCTCTTCTTTGTACTACCTCTGAAACAATTAGACGAGATCGCAGCCGCGTTTACTGGGTTTGGAATGAGGAATTAGAACCGCACGTATTGCCTCGTCGAATACATTTTTCAGGCCTGTTTGGGTTAGAGCAGAACACTCCAAGTACTGGATTGCACTAATTTCTTTTGCCATACTCAAACCCTGTGCAGAAAAAAACAGAATACAAGGGATTAGTGAAAGGTATACTTTTCAGGCTAGTTTTTCCAAAATGTCATTTTCGACGCACATCTTGGAGCTCCAAATAAGAAACTCCATCTTGTGATCTTTAACAAAAACTCTATTTTAATTAGTATTTCTTGGTGGACCCATACAATGGCGTACAATATTAGCAGATTATTCAATATATTTTTTGTTTTCTTGAAATGATGCCGATAGGAATAAGTAACTGAAATGAGACGACTAGTCATCCAACTGAATTAATATACTCAAATTAACTATTTGGTTACAGAGGAAAGTGAGTCGAGTCAGGAGGAGTCAGTGCACTAGAATACAAATGCTCACAAAGTAAGCATAAAATCATACCTATCCTGATCACTTTTACGGACAAGTTGTATTACTACCAGGGCGGATGATTTTCTAAGAAGTTAACTTTGACTTACCAGCGTTCCTAATGATACTATAAGCAACAAGCAGCTGAGTTGCAAAAGCGCCTTAATAGACACTAATTTTCACTGTGATTTATGTCAGAATCAGAGCTATGTTAACAAAATACAAACCGAAACAAAATCTGGCCACAAGGACTTGCACAAACACGAGGATGTATTTCTACAACACCAAGACAAAAATGTTCGAAGAAAAAAAACTTTGTAAAGCATTAGAGCTTCACGAGAAATTAAATGGCAGTAATTTTAGTTTTCACCATCAAATCGATAAGATAAACAAGAATTTCATGTCGGAAAGGCACGATGCCAAAACGAACATCGAAAGTAAACAATGCGAAGGTTTTTTAAACGGAAGCTAATTTAAGAGGTCTCAATTGACCATTTAATAAGCTTAATTAGATATCTAATGAGTTTTAATTTGTAAGCACGTTACTACGAGTTTTGTTAACAGCAAGCATGGTTAAACGCAATTGTGATTCATTGGCAAAATAGACTATTGCAAACAAAGATATTTGCCCATAAAGTTGAAGTAAATGATTTGGTCTGAGATGATAAACAAATAGGAAACACAGGAAGCATATAAGCATTAAATAGGCTTACCTGGGGGTAAGTAATGGGGACCAACTTGAGATCTTTCAGTTTATTTATGGTTTCCTGGTCTTCACGTAAATCCAATTTAGTTCCAACAAGAATCACTGGAGTTCTGGGGCAGTGATGTCTTACTTCAGGAATCCACTTGGCCTTTACGTTTTCGAAGGAGGCTGGACTAACCACCGAAAAGCAAATCAGAAAAACATCTGTCTGCGGGTATGATAGCGGCCGAAGTCTGTCATAATCTTCTTGCCCTATAACAAAAAAATATTTGTGGTAAATGATAAAAGTTGGAAGATCAAGGAATCGCAATGATGGAAAAAGCGAAAAGAAAGTAAGGATATAAGTAAAGACAAAGGAAAATATTAAACAAGACGGATCCAAAATAAACACACCGGCAGTATCCCAAAGGGCCAAGTTAATTGGTTTCTTATCGACCATTACATTTGCAGAGTAATTATCGAACACGGTAGGGATATATTCACCGGGAAAGGCGTTGGAAGTATAACTGATAAGCAAACATGTCTTTCCGACGGCTCCGTCGCCAACAACAACACACTTTATTGCTTGCATATTAACCTATTTAAAACTCTGAATGTAAAATCATTAATAAATTAACCTCAAACTTATAACAAATGAGGCTTAAAAATATAAAAGATCAAAGCCGAAAACAACCCACAGGATCCGCCAATCACCAATTGCTTAATTAAAACTATTTCGGCCATATATTCTTAAATAAACATTTATTTTAGTAAAAATTTGAATTTTATGTAGGAACTAAATGTAATATATTTTTTCACAATATTTTTAAAATTTGACGATTTTTGGGTTTGCATAATTTTTCATCATGAGGAATCTTTTAGTGGATATAGTCATTAATTCCTGATATTAAACACGACTTCACTAGAGTTATCTTTACAATGTCTAATTCGATTATAAATTGTTTTACTTTATTATGTTTGCTAGATTACTAAGAGAGTAGTTATTTTTTACAAGATTATACGATTTGTGCTTCTAAACCATTACATATTTCAAAGCTTTTTAAATCTCCCTTTTTGCATAATTATTCAAAACAAAGAATATACTTTGTAATATATGCATCACGGGTTAAATTTTACTACAATTTTCCAAGGAGGAATGCCTTCGCTCAATTAAATTAACAAAAGCATGCATAAATTCATAAAGTTTAAAAACTTAATACCAAATGCTTATCACAATGGCTAGTGTGAATGATTGCATTAATTGGACAAAAATTTTGGCAGCACTATTTCTGCCTACTCCCAATGTTGTCCCATATTTTTATCATAGCTGATTTTTATTCCCTCATTGCAATTTTATATAATTTTTTCCTATATTAGAAACGTTTGGCATATTCGCAAAGCTAGTTGATAGTACTATTAGGTTGGCAACTAAGTCATTGCCGATTTCAAATTAGAAGGCAAATTCGGAATTTTTGTTTAAAATATAACTTTATTCAATTAGATATTGGCCGTTCTTGTCGATGACCTTTTCCCATCGTTCTGGCAGAGTAAAAATTCCCCGTTCGTAAGATGTCTGGTCTTTGCTATTAAAAAACTGAATTAGGTGTGATCCGACATCATCCGCGTTGTTAAAAATTTTACCATTTAAAGGGTTTTGCATGGAACGAAACTAATGGTAATCCGAAGGCGCAAGGTCAGGGCTATATGGTGGGTGTGGCAAAACATCCCAACACAGTTCCAATAATTTTTGCCGAGTAACCAAAGATGTATGGGGCCTTGCGTTATCATGATGGAAAACAACACCCTTCCGATTTGATAATGCCGGCCGCTTATCTTCAATTGCATCCTTCACTTTTTCGAGTTCTTCAACATACACATTTGAATTTATCGTTTGGTTCTGCGGCATGAGTTCAAAATACAAAATTCCTTTGTGATCCCCCCACCAGACTGATAGCATAATCTTTTTTGGTGAATCTCTGCTTTTGATACTGTTTGGGCTGGTTGATCTTTCTTCACCCATGATCTCTTGCGAGTAACGACATTGTTATAAACTATCCACTTTTCGTCGCCAGTAACTAGGTTCTTCAGAAATGGATCATTCTCATTGCGTTTCAGTAGCGGCGAATCACAGATGCTAATCCGTTGCGTCAAATGAATTTCCTTTAACTGGTGAGGGATCCATAAATCAAGTTTCTTGACATGACCAAGGGTTTTTAATTTTTTTCAATGCATGTATGCGACACATTGAGCTTCTCTGCAATATCTCATGTTGTGCTGTGACGATTTGAATCGATAATGGCCTTGATATGGGTTTCATCCACTTCGACTGGTCGGCCAGATCGTTGTGAATTTTTCAGTGAAAAATCACCGGAACGAAATCTTTCAAACCAATTTCGACACTGCCTTTCTTTGAAGGCTTCATCTCCATATACGGCACATAACTTCTTTTGTGCTTGCGATGCGTTCTTGCCTTTTCGGAAGTAATACAATAAAATGTGTGGGAAGTGCACGTCCTGTTCTTTCATTATTAAATTGGGATAAAAACAAAACTAAAGAAGTAAACAAAAAAATTTTTACTAATTAACCTAGAAGCCCATACAGTAAGAAAAAATATAGGTTAGATGCTCTGGCCACGTTAACAAAACAAAAGAAAGTATAGAGTGAATCTGTCAACAAAAACGGCAATGACGTAGTTGCCAATCCAATATAAGCAGGAAACAAATGTCCCTTACCTTTGATGCATGTCAATCAATACTTATCAATACAAAATATGAGTATGAATAATTAAGTTTAATTTTTAACTACTTGCTTTTTCAATATTTTAAATACAATTAGATTTTCAGTTTTTTATTTTTTATCTTTGTCGATAATCTAGCTTGAATGATGAACTCTCTTCCATGCAGTGGAGATTTTAGAACAACATATTTCATATTTCTTACAATTTACAATTTTCAGGTCCAGTTATCTGTACTCTCTGCAATCAGAGAAGAGTTGTGCGCATCACATGTCTGGAATGAATTTGCCACGAATCTCTTAATGACCGCTTATTTAATATTTACGTGCTTGTGTATGCGAAATGAATGCCTAACCCCTTCCAACTTGAGTTTGCCTATTTTTTTCGCAGTAGAACTCATAGTGAGTAAATAACTTGCTTCTGAAATCTGCTGATTTAGCCTTTCCATTTTCTAAATTTTCACTTACAGTGACAAATCGCTTTAACATTTTTTCTTTCACGGCACTGTGAAATTTGTTTGCCATTTGTCTCATGCCGAATGATAGTATTTCACAGTTATTTATTAGCTAAATATTCTTATTTAATTTAAGCGAATCTACCCTTTTTTCTACTGGAGTTTTCTAAGTCAAGACTTACCCAATTCCATATCAGCCCGAAAAACACAAACCTCTTTTTTGAAAAAACTGATGTTATGCCTTGAATATGAATACTGTGAAAATGATAACAGTCACATGCATCGTGTGCATACCACAACATTAAAAATTACCTATTAATGGTATGAATTCACTCGAACTGTACTATTTCGTTTTTATTAGCTCTAATTTTGAGTTCTTAAGAAATGTGCTGCCAATTTCATACCCATATAATCAACTCGTTACAGAGGGCTGGGTTTTATTTTTAGTGTATGAAGAACCCTCCGTTTAGCTGTTCGTCTTCTAGCCAAAAGTAGATTTCAATTGCACCGCAATAATGGGTTGGCAGCTATATGGAATGCGGTACCAGTGATAAATGTAGTAATCATTACTGAGTTATAATTAATCAACTCCATATTTAGCTTAGCATAAAAGCCAAATCTAGGAGTACATGGAGGAAGTTGCTTACAATCATAATGTACATACTTATGTGAAAAGTCTTTCAAATATGTTAATATCTATTGCACGGAGACGTGCCATAAAAAGGTCAGTGCCGATGCCAACTATGACTTTACCCTCCCAGACTTCTAAAAAGCGAATCGTTTGCAACTTCGTGATTGGAATGAAGCATACAGCAAACATGTTTGGTGAGTATTTATAAAAGAGAAAAGGAATCAAAACAATGATAACAACTTGATTTGAAATTGTGGAATTTCTCCATTCAGTAAGAGTAAACCATTCTTGCATTTTCAATGTGACTTATTTATACGGAGCTCGTGCTTATTGCTAGGGGACTAAATAAGTTCATACTTCGGGTATCCAAAGGAGACAAGTTAGGTTCGTCTGAGTGCACAGAGAATGACCAGGTGCATGAGATCGCATTCCAGACATGTTGTTCCAAATTGATTTATTTTGTTTCTTTGTGTTTAAGGCCTCTAGGTCGTAACTAAAGAGATCCAACAATGATTAGTCTGGCTAATTTCCCATATGCTCGTTGTAAGTAGTGTTTAGAGCAAAAGATCGGGCACTTATGACTTAAATGACATCTGATTGAACAAATAAATGAACAATCATTAGCTTGTGGATTCTGGGTCCGCATCGATTAGGAAAATCAAGGCCTATTTGTTAATAAGCCGCAAAACAGAAGTGCCGGTAGTAATATCTCAGTTCTTGACAATTCTAGCAAACTCAGCAATATTTCAAATATTTCCAAGATCCTAAGCTGAATAAAAAATGGCAATGATTTGAACCCACGCGATAACAAAAGAAAAAGATGAAAAATACGCAGAATTATCAAATGCTTTCACCAGTGGGGAAATTACTTTGTGATTGATAGAAGAATTACTGTGAGACGGGTAAAACAATAATTATTTCTCAATCGATTTCTATTAAAAATGAGTATCGAGAAAAGTTATAGATTAGAATGGTAAGTGAGATGTCGGAAATGAAACCTGGCAGAAGGGGCCGCAGATAGTAGGGTATGAGTTTGGGGTCCTAACGATAGGAGTTGGATGGTAAGATTTAGTATTCTGGAGGGAACAGAGAGTTAGACAGATGTGTGCTGATGATCGGAGGGCTGTGGGACAAATGCGACCATGACAGGCGGGGTGCAGAAATCGGACATTGCATAGATTTTTAATTGACAAAGACCACTGAAATAGTTAAAGAAAATTGACCGAAACCTGAAGTGCGTCATGGTTTAAGCGTGTGAAGAATAAGAATGAGGTAAGAGGAAGCATTGTACCTAACTCCCAACCTAATCCTTGGAAGTTTGATACAAATAAAATCTTGAAGAATAACGGTGATTCCTGTTACCTACAAGTTAGTCTTGACATTTAGCTCAATTCATGAAAATTTACTCTAATTTAACTCCACATCTACTTAGAGAATCGAAGGGTAGAATCCCTTGAAAACGCTTTTTAATAATAAGACTAAACCTCTCGGATGATGAAAAATACCGTATGCGCCTTTTCTTAACTAGTTACCTAAAATCTTTCTTGGACAGAAATCCACATTTTTTGCTAAGAAAAGCCTGTAAAACCTTTGAATTCACTGATCCAATTACTCTCAAATAATTTCAGGAGTTTGTGGACTAAGATGAGTTGTCAATACGGGTTAAACACACATTTCCCCAGTGATAAAGCCATGTTGAAAAGAAATGCAAGCCACTAAGTAGGTAGGTACCGAGGAATTAGAGAGGTGGACTAACTAACAGCCTCTCTAGTCGGCAGAGAAGATTTAGAGAGAGAGAGAGAGAGAGAGAGAGAGAGAGAGAGAGA
>UZAE01000697.1:0-19465 GCA_900617975.1 Rodentolepis nana | reverse complement strand
GGCATAGTGCTATCCTAATGGCCTCTATTTCTCCTTCGAAAGCGGATCTATTGTGTCCCACTGCTGCGTAGAAAGAGAAGAGTTCAGAATAGACACCTGTTCCAACGTTTGCTTAGTTTTCTACGTATGACCCATCAGTGAAGACTTGGAGCCATTGATCTGTTGGATAGTTGACATTGATTGTCTCAAGGGCCAGTGAGTGTATTTGCTCTGGAGGGGTGTTTGATTTCCTGAAGAAGTCAAGGAGTTGGGTGCAACATACTACATCAGTGTCTGCTAATGGGTTCATGGGGAGAGAGAGGCTTTTTGGTTTGTCATCGATTTGTAATTCTTTATTCAGTTCTATGGCTTTCTGAATCAGACCGGCATTTGATTTGACTTCTGTAACAAAGCATTAGTTTTGTTATCAGTAAAATTGTCATTTTTTTTCCTTTTCAGGCTTGCAGAAGGTACTTATATGGGGGGAACTGTGTTCCAGCATGTCCAACCAGGCGTATCTACAATGTTCACACTTCGTCATGGGAGCAGAATAAAGAGGGTCGATTTTCATTAGGTCACGTATGCGTCTCCCAGTGTCCAGGTTAGTGTGTGCTGTTAATATACCAATGAGTAAACACGTGTCAAAGCATTCTATCATTGGCATTTTTATGGTCTATTTCAGAAGGCTTTCTCATGGATGGTGATCACTGTGTACTTAAGTGTTCTCGGCCAGGAACACAGCAAATTCGCAATCAATGCGTTCAATGTCCGCCTTCAGGATGTCTAAAGTGTTGGTTTCTGTTTCTTTGAAACATATTCGTACTGCCTGATAGTAAGCAATAAGAGAGCTTTGAGGTGCTCGACGATCAAAGAGGTTCTAAGAATGGAAATTAGATTTTCCTGTGCCATTTGTTAATTTAACCCAAATAGTTGGTTGATCTTAGAGAATTTAGGCAATACACTGAATAGTTAGCTCAATTACATACATTTTATGCTGAAGAATTGTACGCTTTTTTTTTCGAATCGATTAGTAAGTCTTTTCCGAGCATATACCCATTTAATAAATAAATTATTTGTTAGACTCTTGCCTAATTAAAAGCCTTGTGTATTTAAATGTATTAAATTTTACGTCCAATAATAAGTTGAGTTTAAATGTAGCGCCCTATTGAAAATAACTTGACAATTTAATGTAATTAACGCCCTCCACTAATCTCTTTGCCAAGTTTATCACTCATGTCACTCTTTCTATGCTCAATTTTTTTATTTATTTCGGGCTAAGTGCCAGGAAATCAATAATAATTTTTTCTGTCACAACTACATATTTTCGCTTTTAGAGCCTTCTACTTGAGGTGTCCCTCTTTTAAGCAAATCAGCAGTTATTCCATTTGACAAATTTATATTAGCAATAAGAAAAGGCCATATAAATCAAGAGTTCATTGAAGTGCTACTGCAGTTCCCAAATCTCCGTTTTTCCTTCATTGGGATGTCGATACGCTCTGCCTTATCCCGCAGAGTATGTACATTTTACCCAAAATGACAAGTAGTGCTCATTCCATCATGAGTCTATGAGGGCATCCAGGTCTTGTCAGCTAGTTTGAACAAGCTAAATATTCAAAGATTTTTGCTCATTCAGCGGTGACTTACAACTGTAAATAATCATTAGGAAAGATCCCAGCTCTTCTACTATCTCTTTCCCATGTCTACCCAAGTTGGTTTAAGCACCAGCTGTAGATTAGCAACAATGTTCATTTTTCTTTTAAAAAATGTCCATTATCCAGATCATATCACGCTGATTTATTTTAATGGCCTTAAATTCAGACATCCTTTGCTATATCATTTATTAATATATTGTATAATTTGGCCTTCTAATAGAAACTGCAACCCCTCTGTTAATATTGTTCCACTTTTCCCATCTTCATAATTAATTTCAGCCTGCTCAGCAAAGCAATTACAACTTCCATCTGTCGATTTCTTGTACAAAAGCCTCCTCAAACAAATGGTTAATTGCACGTTCTGGGAAGGTAGTTTGATTCTAAAGAAACAATCATTTGAAGGGTGCGTTATTTCCGTATGGGCTGTTCACTTGGTGAATAGTATATGGTTCTAAAGTAGCTATTCCCTTCCGATTCCTTCAGGGACACTTTCCACAATCTTACTCAAGAAGAAGAATCTGTCACTTTTGAGGATCTGAAAAATGGTCTGGGAAATATTCAGGAGATAACTGGTATTCTCTACATTGGAACCGAATCTCTTGCGCCTTGGTTAAGGAACTTAACTTTCCTGTCAAAATTGAGACGCATCGGTGGAGGTAAGCACTGTATCTCTTTACAAGATGTTACAAAGTATGTTTCATTTTCTCTAACACTCTTTGGTGTCTATTCTAGAAGCTCCTCAGGGATACAACTCACCCTTGAAAATCCTACACAACTACTACTTGGAACACCTGGGAATTTCTTCACTGAAATTAGTTGGTGCCCATAGAGGAGTAATCCAAATTGTTCAAAATCCCAAATTGTGTTTAGCAGAAACAATAAAATGGAGGTCACTGATGTGGATGCCCGAAAGACCTACCACTGATATGACCTTGTCATTCCCTATAATTTTTCAAAACCGGCCATCCAATGAGTGCCGTAAGTTACTGCCATTCATACTCACTTTTATTGTTTATTCCAATCTTTAATTTATCCATTTACTCAGTTGCTGATAGAATCGGTTGCGATGAAAGTGTCTGTGATCTTCAACACGGTTGTTGGGGCCCTGGACCAACTAACTGCAGAGTGTGTGCTCATTGGCTTATTCAGGGTCGTGAGGAGACTGGCAGATGCGTTCTCAACTGTTCTTTGGTTGAGGGTGGATATTATCCTGTTGTAATTACAAGAACCATTAGGGCAAACAAGACTCTAAAAGCCAATTACTGCTATAAATGCCATAAAGAATGCGGAACAGCACCAGGAGCTTGTTTTGGACCCGATGCGAATCATTGTAACAATGGCTGCGCGAATGTCTTGGTATGCGGATTCTTCTTGTTACGGATTTATTTTGCTTTATTTCATTTGCCTTTCCCAATGTTCAGGATTCAGATTAAAATTTCATCTCAACACAAATTCCGAACCCACTGCCTATCAAGTAAATGTGATGTACCATCCACTGTAAATAGATAATGGGGAAATTGTGGTAATAGAATTTTGTCCATGTTCGTTTGCCATGAAGTCAAATGTGTTAATGAACATACGTTAATAAGTGGGTTGACAAGATTATGGTTGATCTAGGTCAGATTATCACTTGACCATTTTTTCCCAACTGGATAGGCAAGCTGACAAGTAAGGAAGAGCTAAATTGAATAATTATATGTAAATTAAACTTGATAATTTCGTCAACACTCCCCCCCCCTCTCCCTCTTTAAAGGATGGAGAATTTTGCAGAGCTGAGTGTCCCCTTGGGAAATTTCCAGATGGAAAGAATGTCTGCCAAGAATGCGCATCGGTGTGTACAACTCATCCACAAGGTCTCTATGACGAAACCGAATCCACTAACTGGACTGCGGTTTGCACCGGACCCGGTGATTGGTTTGGCTCAAATGGCTGTTCACATTGCGTTCAGGTTGTCTCGGCCAATAGTTTAGTCAAAGAGTCTGCATTGAAGCTGAAATGCCTTACTCCATATCAGGTTCGACTTCGGTTAGCTATGCTTTCATTGCTAAAGATGGGTGTAATAATGTATAATATTTTTGCCTTAGCATTGTCCAAATGATACATTCCTACATCTCATCAATATTCCACGAGACGAGCCAGAGGAAGAACTGCGTGCAAAAATAAGGGAGGACAATTCATTGATTCATTTTCAGAAAGGACTTCATTCTCTTCTCGGTGACTGGTTGACCGCACACCAATTACAAAGGAGTAAGATTGGGATGGTGCGTATATGCGCCCCCTGTCATTCTCAATGTTCCAATGGGTGTTCGGGCCCATCACCCAATCAGTGCACACAGTGTCGTAACGCTCGATATAATGGGATCTGTGTTGAAAAGTGCGTTGAAGGTAAGTGTGGTAAATTCTATTCGATCTTTTCAGTAATTAACTGATTTCCAGAACTCTTAAGACATCATTTATCTTAAAGGCACATACGAGACCAATGGGACACATGGAGAAATCTTGTGTCTACCCTGTCATGCTCAATGTGGATTAGGCTGCGGTGGGCCAACGGCAAGTGATTGTGACGTCTGCCGGAACTATAAAAGGTTTCTTAATGACAATAAATCAAAGGTAGATATAGCAAGCAGTATCCCTTTTACCATAAATTCATTTAGTGGATTTGCGTTGAATCCTGTCCTCCGGGTATATCTTTCCGAATTGAGCCCAATCCAAACACAAATGCAGTTGAATTTGTGTGTGTGTATGATAAAAACTTGAACAATTCACAACCTGCTGATAGGGAAAAAGTGGATCGATGTTTCTTGTGTTTTTCGTCAGAAATCATAAGTCCAGGTTTGCTTAATCGTCTATCATTGCTGTCCAAAGCTCTTTTTGCTTTCTGTGGCCTGTCGGCACTTTTCATAGCCATCTACTTCAGTTATACTTGTTCAAAAGTTGTGGTCGGTGGCAGAAATTTAAAGTCTAATCTTGTTATGAGTGAATCCGCAAGTGGTTGTAACGCCATGTGTTATCGATTTTGGATGAAGTCGGTAATAGTACCCGATGCCGATGAAGAAAAATATGGAACAAGAAACAGCAATGCAAGAAGAAATATTAGACTCCGTTCTCTACCCATAAGATCTAGTACTCTGAAGCATGGTGAAGAGACGCATTCCTTGATGAAACATCAATCAGTAAGATAATTTTTTTCTTGCTTCTTGTTACTTATTTTCTAATTTATTCTTTTCAAAGGATACAATGCCTGACATGACAACTCTTTTGATAATTCCTGAGTACCAACTTAAACTTGGAAGTAGAGTCGGAGGGGGAGCGTTCGGTTCAGTTTTCAAAGGAATTTGGTACAAGGGTCCCATTTCTCCCAGCTTCGCAAAAGAGATCGACAATATGTTTGCAAAGGCAATAAGAGAGGAAACCAGCTTCGTTCCACTGGACTCATTGGTTGAAGATAACACATATGCTAGCACCGAACAAGAATACTTGACTGTGGAAGAAGAAGATGAAAAAGTGATAAAATGGGCTCCAAATATTGACCATAGCATACTTCCCGAACATCAGACCACACTAGATCCCCAGTTAATAAATAATGGTGCAGGAGATCCGCAATCAAATCCGATAGTTCAACTTAAAGAATCCAAAGAATCTGTGATTATGCGTCCAGATTCTCTAACTACAGAACCGAGACATTGTGTAAAACACAACGAAGAAGATAGTGAAAGAGATGATCGATGCGTGGAGAATGTTGAAGAGCACGTCGTTGCTATAAAAGTTCTAAATGATGAAACGGATTCATCCACTTCAAAGGCTTTATTGGAGGAGGCTCGAGCAAGTGTCCAAACTATTCTTTTTAATAAGCTACTTTGTCTACAATTTACCGATTCCTTGGTTCGATGGTTTTTTCTTAGATAAAACCAAATTTAAGTACATGGACCAAGCTTGTATTGTCGAGGCTACATTCTGAGTCAATAGTTAAGTTAGATGAGTCATTGGCAATCAAGGAAGGTTTTTATTAAAGGCGTCTGAGGGGCAAAAAATAGGTTTACCTAGAGCTGAGAAGTCTCTAGGACACTTAATCAAATAGTTTCGTTAATCTCATGATAAGCTTCAATTTCGTCCTATATCTACTGATTTGTTGATTCTATTGGAATTCCAGTGCTTTCGATTATTGGTTTATCAGGCAGCCAATCACTTATCGCCAATTTTGGTCTCTACTTTATTAGTGAAAATCATCGTTGAACTTATAAGTCCTCTCCTTTCCTCTTCATTGAGATTGAGTAGCTTTGGCTTTAATAAAGGAGTAATTTAATTACTTTTGATTATGAATACATAATTTTGAAACATACTGTAGAGAATGATATTCAAATAAATGCTTTCAAGAAGCTCCTTATTGTTAAGACAATATGTTATGAAAGGCCAGAAGGGTTTTGAGAACACAAAAAGGTAGAAATATAGACCAGGAAGCAGTAAAATGAACAAATGCCACCACGACCATTGATTTCTCAAGCAGCGTGCGTGTCGGGTTGCGTATAAGAGCCAAAATCAATAACTATAGTTTTTTTCTAGGTTGGTCCACGAAACACCGTACAGGTCAGAGGCAGAATACTTCCCCCAATTTACCTTCATACTGTTGCTTTCCTAACATCGTAATGAAGAAACCGCCAGGGATATTTTGACATTTAATAAACCCCCAAAAGAAGTGATTTATTAACATATTATCATTTTAAGTACATTGAAGCCGTATCCATAGCAGCGCTTATAATTCATTTAGTGTTTTAAAAGAGTAAACAGCAGACTGGAAAATAAGAAGGCAGGCATTAATTCAAGAAGTTGGGTGTTCATGGTGTGAATGATAACTGAGTTGATGGGGAGTAGATAGTGAATCTGTTTGCCTATTGGTTGAAATTGACAGAATGAGAGAAACTGACGTGTTCAAGAGATTACTAATTGACAAAGTAATAAACAAACTATAAATGGTGTACGCTTTTAGGTTATGGCAACAGTAAACCATCCTTGCTGTCTACGTTTATTGGCTCTCTGCATGACAGCACGACCACAGTTGGTTACTTCCTTTTTACCATTAGGATGTCTCCTATCTTACCTCCATAAGCATGGGGGTCCGCACTCAATTGATACCGATGTTATAACTCCAGCGATAATGCTCAACTGGTCTGGACAAATAGCAAGTGGCATGGCCTATTTGGCTTCTCGTGGCATCATTCATCGGGACTTAGCTGCTCGAAATGTGCTTGTGGAAACTCCAGAGCAGGTAAAACAAAAAACATTGAATGAAAAAAATCGAATTTCAGATCAAAATAACAGACTTTGGTTTGGCGAAATGCATTGAGGATACAGGCGGTGAGTATACTGCGAAAGGTGGTTTAATGCCAGTTAAATGGCTTGCGATTGAATGCATCAAAAAGAGGATATTCTCGAGTAAATCAGATGTCTGGGCTTATGGTAAGGAGTACACTTATTCCTATTTTTTTGCTTGTGTGTTCAGAGTCTGCTTGTAGCTTTAATTACCCTTAATTAAGGTGTTACTCTTTGGGAGATTTTCACACTGGGTAGAAGACCGTTTGAAAGGGTTCATACGAGACATCTCATCCATCATCTTAATAAGGGGCTTAGGTTGGCTCAACCACTTACGACAAGTCTTGAATTGTATCAACTATTGACTGACTGTAAGTACAGCCTGCGTTTAGCATACCGGACTTCCATCTTTATTGATGGCATTGCTAATTTTACCATATTTCAGGTTGGCTGGAGGACCCTGAAGCGCGACCCAGTTTCGAAGATTTGTTCCAAAGAATCTGTTACATGCAATTGGAGCCTCAAGCATACCTCAATTTTAGACAAGTAAGTTTGAGTAAAAGAGTTGCCAGCGATAATTCCTATAAAGCAAATTCTTAAACGAGTAATTATTTTTGGGACACTTCCTTTTCTAGAGGGGAAGAAGTCGACTATGGAGTGACTCTGGAATCACAGCGTCTTCATCAGGTTATATTGCAACTACTCTGAATACAGCAATGACCAATACAGAAAATACAAGCATCATCATGAAGTCATTGTCAGAAGCATCAGAACCAAACACCACAGCTGCAAGTCCAAATTACCAAGAGAGAGAAGGAGTTGAAGAGGAAGGAGAGGTGGTATTAGTGAAATTCTTTTTTTCCAATGCCATAAAACAAGTCGCTCTTCAGTATAACATCCTAAGCCAACTAATATATGTTATAATTGTTATTATAGCGTGTGATATTTCTCTGCCTGAAATGCGAATTTAAGTTCTTGCTGAATCATGAGTTCAATTAGCATTGGTCTCGATATGAAGAAATGACTACTTGTCTTTAGCGAAAAATATATGTAATAATTTAGTTTTAGGAAAAAATAAGTATCCTTAATGTGATAAAGGTCCAGAATTCAGATCAACCCCAGTAAATAAAAGAATGTGCCGGTTATTTTCCACCAAATACTGCCAAAGTAAAGATAAGAATATAAAGCGTTGTTGAAATTCACTCGACTGAAAGCAACAGTAATCCCTCGAATAAGGTGGACTTCGCGTTATCCTCCCCTCCCCCCCCCCAAAACGAATGATTTTCCTATCGAATCGCGTTTACTAAAATCTGAAAACCAGTAGGTTGAGTTGAATCTCGAGTATATTGAACAAACGCGATGGAAGCAGAGTATATGGAGGAATGGAAGGAAAGGAGATTTGGGAATTGGAATGGAGAAGAAAGTGTGGCGATTTTGAACAAGTGGAACTGGTTCATGGTAGAAAGCCGATTGGGAAATAAAGATAACAGATTTATCCTTATTTACCCATTAATGAGAGAACGATGAAAATTAGCAGTTTATGAGAAATAAAGATTGTTATTGCTCTGAAAAGGACTATTTATTCTTGATTTATTGCGATTTTGTCAACAGGTTACAAAATTACTGCAATTTTAGATACACTATGCGTCACCTCTGTCTGATTATCGATATGGCATTATGGCTGCTGTTACCTCTTCCCAACGTCTTGAACAAACTCAACTTCTTGAAAGCATCGTCGAAGACGCTGAGGAAACTAACGCCTTCCCTGTGAGAATTCCACCATTGTTATTTAAGCATTTTTATGCAAATGCCGATTAAATGGTGCAAATATCGACAGCAAGGCTACTTTAAGAATCAGGTCAAAGTCTGATGGTATTCTTAAGATTAATGGGATAAGGCAACCCTTCCAAAAAATAGAAGATCGGGTGTTCAATTAAAATATCAGTATTTGAAGGAGAGAGAGACAGACACAGAGAGGGAGAAGAGAACGTAGGCGTTCATTTCCAGCACAATTTGATCCCTCAGATTTCTTACATGGACCCTATTGTTAATGGATTGTAGACATTTCCATAGTTTCTTTTCAGCTATATGGAAAATATTCTTCTATGCAACACCCTTGGCTTATGTATGCCTTGAAGATGAATCATAAAATACCATTTGCATTCTGTCGTGAAGCCTTATCTCATTTTAGTTATTTTTATTCCTGTAGAACGATTATGAGCGACCAAATGCAACTTTTCGAATAACTGACGAACTTCAAGCCGGTGGAGCGTCAACAATCCCCATAGCAGAGGAGGATTATTTGGAACCAAGACATAATTCTGAAAATACTGATAAATATCTGAATTTTTGAGCACTCCTCTTAAGGTGCCCCCCCCCCCCCCCCTCTACAAACACTATCATTCTATGGCACCCCCCCTTCCTCCCTAATATTCTTAAACTACTATAATATAATTAACTTGTAATGTAAATCAAACATCATTGTATGCTAACGCTTTTGGCCATTCCATATTGTAATAATTGTTCAGTGGAATAAAATGTCTAATTATTGTTCATATTTCGATTCATTTTCTTCGAAGATAGAAAGGAGTATTTTGGATTTTTAATCGGTTAATCAACCACAACATGGCGTAAGCCTTAGGGTTGTCGATAATTGCCAAATCCATTGAAGCAAGGTGTTAGCCAGCTTCTACCCTGGGGAGTGATATTGAAACCTAAGAAACGTCAATTCAATCATTCTCCTCTTAACCCAAACAACCTCTTATTTGATCTCTACATCAGTGGCGATTATGGCCCTGTTGGGGAGTTCGTGTACTCAGTAGATGGATCATGTGATAAAATTCTCGAGACAAGAAGACTTAAGTGTGATTGTTTTTTGTAAAGTAGGATTTTCTCTTGACAAACACCTAAGAATGTTAGGAAGTCTAGTTCTGCCGTTATTATCTATCTGCCACTAGATATTGCTAGGCTTTAGTTGATTCAGACCCAGAGGGGAGGGTAACGTGGAATGGAAAATTGAACCAAGTCATTTTAGTAGCATGACTGCATGTTGTCTTCATATTTATTTATTTATTTCAAATGACAGGCGTTTCGATAGTTACCATTAGACCTTTAGCTGACTTTGGGCTTCACAGAGAGGAGGAACATCAAAGTGACAAAAAGTCAAGAGGGGAACAGAGTAATGATTCACCGATTTAAAGGAGATAGGTACAATGGCAGAGAAAAGGTAAGGTAAGTTCTGTGGAAGGGGTTGAATATGACATACGGTCGGGCCATGGTAGTTTGAAGTCAGAAGTCAACTGCCGGTTTATAGTACACGTATACTCATATGTTTGCAAGGGTGCATCTCGAGGAGGTAAGTCTATCGCACACCCCTGTTATCTTCATATTGCTTAGGCTTGAAGAACAAGGAACTGATGACAGTTGATAGGGTTAATGGGAGTTGACTCTCCTGTGAAAAAAAGGTATACACAATTTGTCTACGACCATCGGTTCCGCTGGTTTCCGAACGGATCGACAGCCCATTAGCGCCAAAGGTGCATCGCCTATCCATCCAAATAATTAATCGATAAAAATAAGACACATTCTTGATTGGACCTTTGGATCCTTTATGCAATCCAAATAAAACATATCTCTCAAGTGCTTGAGTGTACGAGAGGTTAAAATTAAAGTACCCAGTGATTAAAAAAGAGCTATGGTGGTTTGCTGAGGAGTAATCGATCTACCTACATTGATTAAAAAATGAAACCTGGCAAATTACAAATTATGGAGTTCGTTTTCAATTTCTTTGACCTAATTAGAATTGAGATTTGTAAAATTCAAGGATTGGTTTCAAGCGAAAACTAGTAATATGGCTAACCATACACAATTATGGCTTCTAAACAGATTGTCTACACAACCAAGCCAGAGCTGGTTAAAAGTTAGGGCCTAATTCATGTTTTACCAAACGCACCGCAGTTGAATATCCTCAGCATCTTAACGAAGTCAAATAAGTGAGGAAAAACAATATTTTAATCGAATAGAGATTACCACCTATATCATAATGAGCATAAAGGTAAGAACACAAAGAAATTTTTAGGAAGATCATAAATTTAATCGCAAACAGTTATTTACACAGAAGAATGGCGTATTCACAGCAAAGCTTAGATCCGTAGTCCCAACTTCCTCTTTTCCTTCTCCTTCTTCTTAAAGGTCTCCAGTTGTCGGCTCTTCCAATCACTTTTCTTCAGCTTGATTGGCCGATTTCCGACATACTTGCCATTCATTTCCCGCATTGCCCGGGTGAAATCGTTTGGGTCGGAGAAGCTTACAAATCCGTACCCTCGAGATTTGCCCGTTCGCTTATCGATGATTACCTTGGCTTTCCGGAAGGAGGGGTATCGAGAGAAGGCTCGGATGAGGGTATCGTCATTGACCTCATTGCCCAGATCTCCACAGAATATCCGAAAGTCATCTGAAGTGTAGAAAGTCGATTAAGAAATGGATGCATTAACAATGACCTTAATCTCCATTTTAAAGATGCTACGCACTTTATATAAATATTTAGGACAGTGGAAAAAAGCCAGTACAGAGAATCGATCTAGCTGTGTGAACAGATTGACAAATTTTTGACTCAGCACGATACTGAGCACAAGCAAAATCCTAATTAAAGACAGTGATTGTAATGATAAGGCGTAATGGCAAAAAATTATTAGACAAATTGTAAGACATGCTTTACAACAGAAAGATGTCGATGTATAATTGAAATATTTTGTGAAAGTACTCAAGCTCAGCTATACACCCAACGACGACCACTTTGCCACAGAGAGAAAATTTATGCACTGCACCAATAACACGTAAATCGGTCATTAGCAGTAAATATGAAAACTGAAATAAAAATATAGGAAAGAAAGCGAATTCAAAAATCAAATGCTTGCATAAACTGTCTACTTACAACAAGTAAAATTTCTGAAAATGAATAAACCATATTAGTAAATAACCTACTAGGATCCCAATCAGCAAGTGTCGGATCTTCCCAAACCATTCCTGCAGCAATTCGTTTATAAACCTTTTTCTGGAAGGGATAGAGTTCTTCCGCGTAGCTAGACTTGGAACGACATTTCGCCTGATCGATTGCAGATAAGCGAGAAGAGGAAGCTAACTGTGTAGGTAGGAGGCTTTGTGGAACAATGACGGTCTTAGCAGGAACCGAGGGGACAACTTTAGGTGTCGTCGTTGAAGTTACAGCTGTGGATGCTGAATTTGTGTCAGGAGTAGTGGTCGTGGCAGATGAAACAGAAGTAGCCACGGCTGTGGAGTGATTATAAGTGACACCAGCTGCCGCAGCCAAAAGAGCTCGAGTGACATCATCATCAACCTCGATGTTGTCATCTGCGGTGGCCAACTTTGCGGCAGCTTCCGCCTCTTTGTTTGCCTTCACTGCGGCCGCAAGTTGTGATGGGGCTGCAACTTGAGGTGGAGCACTAATAACACTAGGTTGGGCTTGAATAATCGGTGTGGTAGAAATTGTAGTAGCTACTTGAGGAGGAACCATATAATTTGGAGTCATGCCATACGATGGTGGCATGTAGATACCATTGGCATTAGCAAAATCTAGAAGGAAAATAAGCCAGGCTTATCAAGCGACAATATTTACACGAATAAACAGAAAACAAGCTTACACGGGTTAGTTCCCATTAAGGAAGGAGAAGCGAACTGAGATCCGGGAACATAAGGATTGGGATAAGTTCCAGGTTGAGAATATTGATAAGTTGTAGTAGGAAAAGAAGCGGTTGAAGGCTGAGAACTAATCTCCGTCTCAAATCTACAAAACAGACAAGCAGCACATAGAAAACTCCGATAGGAAACATAAATGAGCAATTAACTGAAAATAATACCGTTTCATTTCCTCTTCCATCTGTTGATGCTTCAAATCGTTAGAATCCATCGCTACCGCTAACAGTGGAACAATACGCCTAATCCGCTTGGAAAGAATGGCGTGGTTGACCTGTTAAAAGAACCATAACTAAAATTATTTAACTCCGTATTTTGCAAAATTATTCTTTAATATTACCTTATTATCTTTAAATAAACTGTAAATGCAAAACTACACATCTTATTAAAAAATGTCTACCATTATAATAAGGCCCGAACTCTTATTACATTCATAATTCGATATAGATAAAAGTTTCGAAGCAAGAGATTTGCAAGACCTAGATATAACTATATATTTTTTATTCACTTACTTTCGATTTTTCTTCCACAAAAAAAGGTTTATATATTTCCTTCTTTTCTTACTTGTAAAAGCCAGTTATTCATTATGCCATTGTGTTTAAGAATACGATTTTGGTCATTAGGTTGGATTTGGGATGTGCTTTTATTAAGAAGTGCTTTGTGTTATGTATTAAGTTGTTATTTAACTAATATTTCGGGATTGACAATTTCGATGATAAAATTTATTTTACTTATTTACTTATAGCAATTACCCTTGGAAATCAAAGTCAAAAATTAGTTATCGATTCATATAACTAATTAAGTTAGATAAAAATATCTTATTTTGAAACATTGTGTCTAATTACAGTCCGTTATACCGTCAACAATGACTTTCTGATGATATTGAAACGCGACATTTTTATCCTTAAAGGAATGCCTGATAATAGTACGCAGAGAAATACTAACTTATATGCATGTTTAAGAATGCGTTCTTCACATTTAAACTTATTGAGAAGAATCAACCGATAAAGTTCCGTTGGTTAGGGAGCGGTTACTCAGTGTGGGCATCTATGAAGGAGAAAGATGGCTCCATTCGAAAAGTTGGTCACAATAAGTTAAACAATTTCTATCTTCAATAAAATTAAAATCATAAAACTCGAACGTAGCATATTACAAAAAATATTTCAACTCAACTTTTATTTTGAGCCTTTTAATTATTCTTTCGCATATTCTTTGACATAATGAAATTTAAATGTTCATGTGGAACGCACGCAGATCCCAAGGTAGCGTATTCCATGTGGTACGTTTGCCTCCTCTTTTGCTTTACGGTAGCTTTCTAGTTCTGGGAATCTTTGTAAACATAGGAGAATTCGTCATAAAGATTTCTTTGTTTAGTTAAGGCTTATTAGTGAAGCAATCCGCTACATTCATAAAATTGCGGCTATAACTTTATTTATACTATCTACTCAAATATTTTCTAATATATATGTAATTATTTCACAATATATACCTTTAGACATTTATTGGTCGTCATAGTAATATATTGTTAAACAATTGACGAAGATTATTATATAAAACCCGGCAACGCGGAGGTCATGCTACTGATTGTCATTGGCACGCAGACAGTGATGAATATTCAAAGCTACTACTCAAGTGGAGGGTTGGTAAAATACGAGTTTCCCACTAAAGGAAAATCAAAGTAGTCCATCGGTGCTAATAACAATTCCATCTAGGATCTAGGGAAGATAAATATAAATTAAATATGTTTTAAATAACAATTGCTTATTTTGTAAATTTATTCACATTGATAGTAGTAATAGCACCACAGTTAATATCAATATGAACTTAGATATTTAACCCCTGTCATGGTCCCTCACAAACATTTCACATTTATTTCATTTATTATACCAAGCTATTTCGGACATGATCGAATACCTGCCTTCTTTAAAGGTATCAGTTAAAAATCGACTTATTCTATCTATTGAAGATAACGTGAATTTCACATACTTGAAATATCTTTCGAGGTCTTCTGTACTTTCTGATAAAATACTCTGTCTAATCAATAGCTTCTTACCTCATTTTCAGTCGTGAACTCTAGCGATATGTGGTGAATATGTTTAGCTAAAATATCCATCCAAACGAAAGGGAAAACTTTATTTTGCATCGCTTCCTAATTGCAGATTATCTATATATAAAGCGTTATATAACCGTAGTATTTCTCATTATATTTAACAAGAGGAAAATAATTAGTAATCTGCTAAAGAACCATGAGTTATTTATGTTAAACAAAGGTGTGATAGACCTACCTCCACGTGGTGCACCCAGGGCAACAAAAACTTATAAACTGGCAGTTGACTTCTGACTTCTAACTATCATGGCCTATTGCAAGTCATATTCGACCCTAACCACAATACTCATCATACCCTTTTTGAGCATTATAGACTGTCATTGTCAAGATAATTTAGACACTATGATACCTAATCCCTCCTCTTTTAATTTCAAGTTGGGATACAAATATTAATAGAAATTGATTACAATACCAAGTGGAAGGAATTTATGTAAACTTATTTCCTCTGTGACATTCGCCCTTTAACTTTAAAATTCATTTCATTTTTTGTAGTAATAAATGTGGTAAAATATTTACATTGGATATACACTTTATTTGCGATTAAATTCAGATCAAGTTATTTATTTACCAATAAATTAATTTTTCAAGAAGTGTATATAGGCGCATATTTTCCAAATGAAACAAAGTGATACTTCTTGCTTAAATCTTAACTATCATTCATATATGTTCTATTGAAAAATTCGTTTGTTTATGCATTTACTGCCCTTGTACAACACGGGCTATTTTGATAAACTCTGTTTTCCTGTACCTGTCCTTATGTTGGCTTCGCGCAATTTCCTTCGCTTATCTAATGCTAATGTGCTAAATCGAGGAATTTCTTCGTGGCAACTTACATTTGATAATCATGGGGAACCTCTTGATGTGCTTTATAAGCGGGATGTTGGTCTTGCTTCTCCAAAAGAGAAGGAGGTGTTGGTCAACTTTCGTGCATCTCCTATAAATCCATCCGATATAAATGCAGTTCAAGGAATATATCCAGTAAAGCCAACTCTTCCTGGAGTTGGTGGTAATGAGGGAGCTGGTTATGTAAGCTAGATAAGAAGGAAACATTTTCAAGGTTTTAGAATGTGGCCCTGGTGTCTCAAAGTTAAAACCAGGAGATTTAATAATTCCAGCCAAACCTGCCTTAGGGACATGGCGCAATATGGCCCTACTTAATGAATCCGATTTACTTCCTTTGAACCCTAAACTCAGTATCGAACAAGCATCAGTAATCAACGTGAATCCTTCTACCGCTTATTTGATGCTTAATAATTACGTCGATTTAAAACCTGGAGATTGTGTTATTCAAAATGGAGCTACAAGCACTTCAGGAATTTATTTGATGCAGATTTGCAAGTCAATGGGAGTGAAATCAGGTAAGGTGACTCTTGCTTGATTTTACTTTAGTTAATATTTTTCGTCCTAGGGATACAACAGAAAAGACTGAAGCAACTAGACAAGCTCTTTTGGATTACGGTGCTACCCTCGCGGTAACTGAAGAAGAGTTAAAGGAGCGTAGTGACCTTTCGAAGTTTGGTCCAATTCGAATAGGCTATGACTGTGTGGGTGGAAAGGCTGCTCTGACAATAATGAAATATCTCGAACCATCGGGCACTTTTGTAAACTACGGTGGGATGTCTCGTCAACCTATCCCTGTTCCTGTAAAATATCTTATCTTTAAGGATCTCCATATTCGTGGATTTTGGCTTTCGGGTCGAGAGAATAAGCCTGATAACGTGGAGAAAAGGCTAAAAATGATTGATCAGATTGCTGAATGGATGATTGATGGGAAAATCAAGGTAGCTCCATTTGAATTGGTTCCCCATACAGAATGGAAATCTGCTATATCGCGTAGTGTGTTTAAGAATGAAACGCCGAGGAACTTACCTTGCAAATATATTCTTTCATTTCCTGAGGCTCACTGAACTGTTTTTTAGAGTTAATCAGCGTTTAATAAATTTGGCTAACACCTTTTGGCGTTGATGCACCTCTTGATTTTTTACAAATCTGTGTTATTAGTTCCCTAATGGGAAGAATTGAAAGCTTGTCATAGAGAATTTGGAAATGACTACCGTTAAACGTTTTCAAAGCAAAGCGCTAGTCAGGTTTGTATTTAAAAACAGGAAAATTGTGAATTTTTAGTTAAATTACGGAAGTGGTTGGAAGATATAACCGTTGTTCTCCGTGCCCCCTAGTTTCCAGTTCTATTAGTTGTTTGCAAGAACATTGTTGGTTGTTTTGTCTTTAACTGCTGAAATCTCTCGGGGCTGGTTTTTAATTATGTTTCTTATCTTCGGCACCAACACTTCAACTTATGCGCCTCCTTTACTTGAGGGTTATTCTATCAGCGAGTAAATATAAGGATAAACAAAGGCAAAAGCTGGATGAACACACAAGCCAAGAGAAGTCCGAGATGAAGGCGAAGTGGTGTTTACTTTAATACCATTTAGACGAGAGATTGGAACATTAGTGTCGCAAATTAAACAGGAGTATGATTAGGTATCAATATTTAAAGGTATGTAGTGGATTACTACTAAGTTATGTATATTGTTTTGTAGACTTGTAGCGGATTGCTCCCTAAGTAAAGCCTGACCTGGTTAAAGACTTGTAGCGGATTGCTACCTTAGTAAAGCCAGACCGGTTGAGAATTGTAACGGATTGCTACCTTAGTAAAGCCTGACCGGATTGCATTGTAGCGGATTGCTACGCTAGTAAAGCCTGACCGAAGAAATCTCTATGGCAGATTCTTCAACATCTAGCTAGACTCGCAGAACCAGCTAAGCTATAGCCCAGCCATGAAAGGAAACAGAAGTGTAGCACGGAGCACGTCTATTCAGGACGTATATTGCGGATCAAGTTTACACGCAGGGAGCTACTCATGATCAGAATGGGGAATTAGGTTAAATAGGGGATTAGGTTAAACAGAGGTTGATGATTGGTCATTGTTTGTACGGTCCCTAAACACATAGTTGAGCCGCACCTCCCAATCCTGGCGAGCAGACATGCAAGCATAAGATGACGCACAACGCGATAACGTGTCCCACAGATAAGTAACTGATGAATATCTGGGATACATACACGAAAGTTAGGAATCAAACTGGGAATTTAGAAGCTACTTTGTAGCGATTAGGTTTTACAAAGGGAAAGAAGTTTATCTGTGCACAACTGACACCATCCTGTGTGTTTCGCAGTAATTATTAGCCACAAAGATAGTAAATTTAGGTTTAAATATTCATATCTGTTAAGCACTCCTTCTCTGAATTAAATCGTGTCATTATTGTAAAATATTCATTTAGATATATTATAGTAAATGGTTGAAAATTAGGCCATGAGCATTCAATATTCCATAATAAATATAAGCAGAATGAAATAGTTCACCCAAAATTATTTGAAGTGCATTTATACCAACAAGGTAGACTTCTTAGCGGTTGAGAGAAAATTAATTCATAGAAATCAAAAAAGTAAATGTGTTTAATTCAAAATAACCACGTTAATTTTGGATTATGCCTGGACAAATATTTTGAAAGAATTTGTTTTATACAGTCAGTAATATTCCCTTGACTGGCATTTGCACATGTAAATGTGATATTAGGTCAATATGTCGATGTTTAATCGACTGTCTTTGCTGTATTTGCGTTAGATTCTAGAAAATGAGTTCAAAAGGGCATTCCTCATGGCGTATTGCTTATGACAAACTTGGGGAACCCCTTGAAGTACTCAAAGAACAAAACGTGAAACTCGATTCATTGAAGGAAAATGAAGTTTTGGTTAATTTTCGTGCATCTCCAATCAATCCTTCCGACTTAACGGTTATAAAAGGGTTATATCCAGTGAAACATAATTTTCCCGATATTGGTGGCAATGAAGGGGCTGGATGTGTAAGACATTTCTGTCAAACTAATTTCAAAGGTCTTAGAATGTGGACCCGGTGTTACAAAGTTAAAGCCCGGAGACCTAGTAATTCCTGCTGAATATGGAATAGGAACATGGCGTAATCTTGGCATTTGTAACGAATCGGAGTTGATTCGTTTGAATCCTAAACTCAGCTTAGAACAAGCCTGTGTAATCGACGTGAATCCATGCACGGCGTATTTACTTTTGAAGAAATTCGTCGAGTTAAAACCTGGAGATTGTGTGATACAGAATGGGGCGACTAGTACTTCTGCTATTTATCTAATGCAGATGTGCAAGCTTATGGGTGTGAACTCAAGTAACTTGTTGAAACTCGTATAACTATGCTGTCTTTAGTTAATCTATTTAGGGCAAGGGATACCCCAGAAAAGACAGAAGCTACACGTCGAGCTCTGATGGAATTCGGCGCCACCCTGGCAGTAACAGAAGAGGAATTGAAAGGAATGAAGGACCTATCAAAATACGGTCCAATATGTATTGGATACGATTGTCTAGGTGGAGAGGCCGCTTTAACGATTTTGGACCACCTTAAACCATCTGGAACGTTTGTGAACAATGGAGGAATGCTGGGCAAGCCAATTCCAGTTCACATCAAGTATCTCATCTTTAAGGACATTCAAATGCGCGGTTTCTGGCTTTCTATGACTATGGAAAAACGCATGGAGATGCTTAACGAGATATCGTCGTGGATGATTGAGGGCAAAATCAGACCGGCTCCAGCTGAAATGATTCCTTTCACTGAATGGAAATCGGCAATCTCTAAGTCGATCTTTCGAAATGGCGCACCAAACTATTTGCCGTGCAAATACATTCT
>UZAE01000696.1:0-19478 GCA_900617975.1 Rodentolepis nana | reverse complement strand
GAATGTAGCGTAGACTGTGGCAAATGCATTGTAATACAATTTTGAACCCGAGTCCGGGTTGAGCCGTTCTTGAAAGCCTAATCTCGTTGTTGTATGTAGTACACGAAACAAACGAAGGAATTGCTGGAAAGAACGTGAAAAACTCCATAACACATTAGTCGTAATCATTATCTATAATTACTTCTTCATCATTTGATTTCCTCAATTTTGCTGTTGATGCACACGTAAAGCTGGTGATTTCCTGTTCCGTTTATCAATTGCCGTGAAAAATATATATATATACAAACATAGATAGATACTAAGAAATATAGATTCAGGTAGTCGGAGAACCCATTTTGTCTTTTGTTCGATTAGTCGCAGCCCAACCAATTTGCATGTCTACTCAGCAAAATACTTATATCTCCGAAACTAATTTGAATTTTGGAAAATCCTATTGTAGACATATTCTTGAATAGTTAACTATGAAAATATGCAAGAAAAAAATTTCGAAAATTTTTTTTTCTAGACCAGAATACCCCCCTTAAGCACTGAACCCGTAACCTCTGATTTTACTAACATGCACGTTAATTACTCTGTCGACGATTACTACAATTAAAAATGTTGATTTAATATGAGTAAAAATGTTGTACATCAAAACGTTTGTTTGATTATTTCTAATGGTTAATTTATTTATTTCGAATGGGGTCATTTCGATAGTTATCATTAGTCCTTATCTGACTCCGAACTTCACAGAGGGGAGAAACATCAAAGTTTAAGAGGGTGGGCCGAAGAGTGATTTGCAGATGTAAAAGAGACAGACATAATGATAGAGAGTAGGGTAAGGTAAATACTGTAGAAGTAGTCAAATATGACATATAGCGGCGTCATAGTAGTTTGGAGTCAACTGCCGGTTAATAGACTGGCTGTCTGCCGTATGAGCAAAAACGAATGCCGAGTGATAGAATTTTTGCCGTAAGAAAGTACGTTGCCCAGGGTGCACCACGTGGAGGTAAGTCTATCGTACATTGCCCAGGGTGCACCACGTGGAGGTAAGTCTATCGCGCACCTCTCCTTTCTAATGGTAAATGAACATAGAAAAATAAGCTTATGGCTTTCGTACCAAAGGGTCGAAAATAAAAGAATTGTAAATTGTCCAGTAATATAAAGGTAGCAATAAGGGAAAAAATGAACAATTTTGATTTGAATAGGATCTTACCAGAATTTTAGTACTATCGTGGGATCCACTTTGTCAATAAGTCTCATTAACTTGAACTACCTGTGAGCACCTTGACTAAATCTATTAGTTAGTGCAAGATCCAAACCCAATGAATTTATTTCATTTTGGTTTACCAGTTCTTTAAAAACCAATTCAAATATGTAATCGGCAGCATATAAATTCGCCAAAAGAAAGAAATTAGAAGGTTTCGAATATATGTAACTTATAAATAGCATTTACAGAATAAAATACACCTCATTTAATTATTTTGTAACAAATCTAAATTTATTAATTGAAAGATATTTTAGAATATTCATGCCTTATTTTTGTTTACTGATCGCATGATATTCAGGTATGGTAATCTCCATTAATTGCAGGTTATTGATTGTGGTTCAAGATTTTATTACAGTATGTCATATTTTGCCGTTTTTCAAATCTGTAAAGAGTCAACAGTTCACACGTGTTCAGAATGCTGCTCCCATCATTTATTCAATTGTTAAGGAGTAATGATGAATATATTGTTGGTGTTAGTGACTTCGTCTACTGGTGTGAATTATTCGCTCATTTGAAATTTTTCAAAAGGAGATAGCAATTAAGGGTCTGAAAGCTAGATTTCAGTTATGACCTTGAACAAACTGATGCCCTCCGTTATAGAAGGCAAAGACCAGAGTAGTTACTTTAAAGACCCAATCAAGTAATATAAAACAAGAACCCATAAAATAAGGCGGCAGGTGGAGGTAATTAGCGATTATTATTCATTTAGTATTAGTGGACTAAGACTGGGTTTCTTCATTTGTTGATGATGATTCCTCGAGTGGTTTCGGTGTTGAGTCTACTGTAGTTGTTGAAGATGTCTTACTACTGCTGAGCTTCGGTTGTACGCGCGTTGTCGCTGCAGGATTTTCTCGACGCTCTTGTTTAGCTTTAACGTATGCTAATGCGATTCGACGAATGTTAGCCACGCAAAAAGACGCGGCCTCCTGTAACTCTTGATTCTAAAAAGCAGGAAGTGAAGCTAATAAAAAACCTCAATAAAGAAAAATTGTAACTTCTTCTTAACATTTACAATTAGATATTGGCTTCACTCTTGATTTGTATAAGCATGGAGAACAGAAGCAATGTAGTAAGTCGATTTGCTAAAAGACATTACCAGTAGTAATTAATAATACCCCTAACTGCAGTTACAAAGAATAAATATTTCTCATTGAATTCATAAAATGAGTTTTTGAAAATACTCTCTTTCAATTTGCTTTGGCCTATGGTAACTTAACGCATTTAAAGTAATTGTACAATGCTAAAGGCTCAGAATGAGTGCAATCAGTAGATTTTGCCTGGAAGTTAATTAAGCAATTACTTTTTCAGGAGAAAGTAATTCACTAAACTTATGAAGTTTAACCTCATTTAAATTTTTAAATAAAACTAGACCAGTTCGCATTATTCTTCTATTCCGACCAAACGAGGAAAGCAAAAAGCAGAATGGGATTGTCAAACGTCTAGGAAAATCCGTCCTCCCCCCACCCCTCCCCTATTATGGGCAATAAAAGTTTGTAGTTTTCCTTAACAATCGAGTCAAACGTTAATAGTAAAGGCAATACCATGAAGTAGAAATATGATTATTTTGTGGTATAAATTAGTATGTGATTATCTCCCACCGTAATCTAACGACTATCAGTAGTGACACGTCATTCTTTCAAAAACTATCTCTTTAAAATCAACCTCATGTGGTCTCTTCTTGAATGATTCCTTTTCCATGAAATTTGCTACGCATATATTTGTCCGAACAAGTTTGGTAAGCCTTACCAACGAAGAATAGCTCCATAAATATTGACTCCCTTCTACCTCATTGGTTACTCCTTGTGTGCAATACACGTACATCTCATCGGTTCTTGCACTTATAATATGAAAATTAGGTGGTTGTTTCAACTCCAATTTTCTTATCTTCTTCAGATTCTATTATCAAGAGAATTTATAAAAAAGCAAAGATGCATCGTAATCTAAAATCTCATAAATGTTTTCATATCGATCACCTCCATCCACCCCTCTCAGATCGATGTAATTTCCCCAACTAAAAGCAACGTTATAGCTACCGATGCTATGTATCTTTTAAATAAAACTGTAGTTCCCTACTTATTCTACCTAATATTTACCACGGTTGTTCATGATCAAGGGTATAACTTTAGTTTGCACAAATTTTCTGCAGCAAAAAATTTAATTATTCTCATCAATTTCTTGCTAAATTATTTCCGACCGTCTAGTTTCATTAATTGGCACTTTGTCAACGCACAGCACATTTCAATATATATATATATATATATATATATATATATATATTTCTTCCCCACGTTAATCGCGAGATCATAAGACCTTCAATCCAAGTACATTCTTTTGTTTACTCTCTGGAATGTGAACATTGCAAGAGCCCAGACTTGAATTTCGATTGATAATTATGATGCCCTATTTTCAATTTCGGCCAATTGTGCCAATACTATCCACAATGAGTGCGTTAATTCTTAATATTTTTTAAAATGGAAAGAAAGTAAAAAATAAAGCAGGTTAAGTAAAGCATCCATCTTTTAAAACTTTATACTGTCAGAATAAAATTTATTGTGAAAATGCTGCCAACTAACATGCTATTGGTCGAAATTCTTAAAGAGAAAATAGTCGAATTCAAGCAGCTGCAAATTTCTTTTAACTCGAGAGATGAACACGTTTTGCTCGTTTTATAGTACTTTGGGTAATTACAAACAGCAAAAGTATTTTGATATCACTATTTCAAATTTTTAAATGCACTTTCTATAAATAGACTGTTAGTGCTTGAGATGCAATTTCATCTCTGGGGAGAATTATGAAGTGCCTGCATTCAGCCTCACTGAACAAATTAGACGATATAATAACAATATGCGTGTGAACTTTCTGCTGATCTCAAACTCTCCTACAATTACCCTGGCTTTCGGTTAACTAAAATTATTTAAACTTACATCCGAGTCAACCAAATCAACGAGATGTTTTACAGCACCCGCAGCATGCATAGTCACACAGTTGCCTGGATGTCGACTGAGTTGGTAGAGTGCCTTAGCTGCGGCGCATTGAACTACTGGATCATCAGACTTGAGATAGCATACCATTGGTTCCACAATACCGTTCTTACCGAAGTCGATTCGATTAGTGGCCCAGCAACAGCATCTGGCCACCGCTTCTGCAAGTGGACGTCGCAAGGAATCATCATTCTAAAATGAATGAATGCAAATTAAATGGCCTATTTGGTACTACAATTCACATTCTCATAACATTACCGACAAGAGCATTGAGAGAGGTCATATCTGTGATTAATTTGACCCATGAAAATAAGGACGTGAATGAATAAACGGTGTATCGGTCTCTTTCTTCATAACCTTTAACAGACAACTTTGATTGCTGTTAACTTGGGAATATGTGTATCCAACACGAAGCCGTTTGCAACTGAGTGATTCATTGCTTTTCTGATATTTAGTTTGGATGGCAGGTTCGCAAGAGAGTTAGCTGCCATAAGTGAGCTCAACAATTTTCATTAAACCCGATTGATCACAATTATGCTTATATTTCAATTTTGCAAGTAACTCGCGTTTTTAACCTCTTAAATAATCAAATTACCGTAAGAAATAATAAACAAAAATAATGTATTAATTTAATGGCTGTCTCCATTTTTCTATTAATGTCATCGTGCATGAGTATTTTGTAAATTTGGCTTTCAGAAAACTTTAATTCGTTTATTTTGTTATGGTATGAATGATTATATTTTCACCGTCGTATTTTAGTTTCCATTACAAAGCTTATGAATATTTTCACTAATCACAGCATGTAGATCACTCCTGGAGATAACTTGTGTAACTGCGTACTTCTAATAGATTCCATCAAACTCCTTTTGCCTAAATCGATTAGTCGAAAATCAGTGTATTATCTTGATAGACACCCACATTCAGGGCATATGACTTTTGTATTTGTTCATAACTCTCAGCTCTTCCCCCAGCCCACTCTCTGGACAAAAGTAGTACGTATCTTCTTCCATAGTCCCCTCTGTGGACAAACGGGACGCAAACCTCTTAGTTGATGTTCCTGATAGAAACAAACACCATATTCGTTCGGCATCATCTGAGCTAACTGCTATTTAATAGGCTGTCATAAGCCATAATTATATGTTCCTATTACGCGGTACTCTATAAGTGCACCAGAATGAACTTGGGACAAATCGTATGTATGTATGTCAGTCCAATCCTCATACGCGCCCATAGTGTATGGGCATGTGATTTGCGGTTTGCGCTCTATAATTGATGTCAAGACTAAAAAAATCAATATATTATTATTCTTGAAATCATTTTTATGACTATATGTTAGAAGGCCTGGCCAGAGGTTATTGGTGCTTCCCTTTTACGGAAGAATTTTCACTTTATGTCCACGATCTTGCCTGTATTAAGTTGTCACCTCGGCAATTATTGACTGACTGGGCAGTCACTTATTTCCCCTGCCGGTAGAAATTAATGTCAAAAATAAGTCAAATTTGAGTAGTCACAGTAGCAGCGCTTCTTCTTTCCCGCGGCGTTTGACCATGCCTGTTCATTTTTTCGTTGATTTTAGTTAAGGTATTGGTCAAACAGCTCAATAATTCTGTGGTTTTAGTGCTTTCTCCTTCAAGCTTAGAATCTCATGCTTGTGCGTGGGAAATCATTTGGAAACCCCTTTTAGATCAAGGAATCCTAGAAGAAAGTAGCTAATCTATCGAACCGGTTAGTAGACAGGAATTAATTTGCTGATGCTTTTAGAGTAATTGAAAAAGCATGGGAATAAATACTATTAAAGCAAAGCGCAATTTTCTTTATTTAGAACTGAAAGAAAAACCCCTACAATTTAGACCCATCTAAAAGTTACGAACGAAGTACATGTGAAAGTACTTACCGTATAAGCCAATTCGGATAACAGTGGAACAACACCATGATCAGTGATCACAGCAAGGTTCTCTTCATCTTTCGCAATTTTTGAGATGACTCCGCAGATAGCCGCTCGTACCTCTATTGAAGGAGAACGCAGAAGACTAATCACGAGTTCAAGTCCACCGACAAAGCTACGTACCAGCTCTCCACTCTCCTAATAAATTAAATAATATATAATTAGTTATTTTTCGAAATTAGTTCGTTCAAAGAAACATTTGCTTCAGAGAGAAGATATTCGAATTCCTTAAGGTATATTCTTTGTTGTTTGCCGACTTAAAATTTTGGAAGATCCTGAGTGCTAGGTAATCAGCATGTAGATCTGACAAATCAGTACTCATTGATCCACACCAGGGTGGCGCGATGGCCAATAGCACTAATTTATTCTTGTCAACACGAGGAATGGCAGAATACGATTCTGTCATCCGAGTGGCTCTAGAATCCCTTCTATTTATTCAAGTCAGGTACTGTAAACAGCTACCGAAACGAGTTAGGGAATTTTTTCTGAGTATCCAAGCGGTCAGCCTATATGAGTTTTTTAACAAGGTGGAATGAAGAGCATCCTGATTATTGACCACCCGGTGATTGAAATAATTAGCACTGAACGATTGTCAGTTTATTAGTGAACCGACTTTTGCTTACTTTCATGATGCCAAAGATTTGTACTGAAACATTGAATCTATTTATTCTTACAACTATAAAATGTAGCCAATTAGAAGTGACGTGCTATTAGGCGGGCAAATAAAGTAACGGCAGAAAATAAGCATAAAATGTCCTTTCCAGATGGTGTTTTGGGATGGCACTTCAAAGCAATTACTTCGGTACTATAGCTTTTTTCATCTAAAACGTTAAAAATTTATTTCTTTGATTTTGCCGGTACTTAGACACTTCCCTAAGAGTGGTGCATGACTAGTTGATAGAGACCAATGCTGATGAATGTACATATGTAAAATGTCCATTGAAAGGGATATAATGGATTTTCGCATTTAGACTAAGTTTTGTAAAGTCATTTGAACATTAGTCACAGTAGAAGGCTTCACCAATAAGGTTGTGGATCATGCACTTATTTAATTTAACTAAAATAAAAATGCACTGAAACTGGTTATTCCTTACATTACTTGCCCAATCGCTATTTCGTAAAAATCTCCCCACACTATCTTATTGCTTTCAAGATAAATACGTCAGGTTACCGGTGGTATTTATGCTGAATATAAAGTTTTGGGAATAAGAAACCAAGGAAATCATAATAACGTATTGAGTTGGCACTTATCCGCAGGTTACTAAACACATCATTACCATGAATGAGAAAAGTAGAAATTAGCCATATATTGAAATTATATTTTAATGTCTCAAATCAATGAAAGATTTTTGAGATTCCTTGCTTTGCTTTACTGCTAAATGATGTATAAATTTACCATTTTGTGCATTGTACAAACCGGTGTTCATCTAATAGACATCTTTCTATCGATCTTGTCAACCCCATTTATCCCACTACTTCATATTGTATAAAAGAACACGGAAATGTGCAGTCAGTAATGAAATTAAGTATTGTTTGTAGCTTTAAAAGATTACGTTAAGTTGTTTTTTATTATTATTCTTATTCAAATATCAAATTACCGTCTTATTTTATCACGCAATCACCCGGCAATCCTACTCCAATTTTATTCTTATCTAATATAATTGACGGCTTAATATATATACGAAATTATTGAAGCATATTACTTTTTAAATGTACATAAATGAATTGCACACAATTGCCGTTACTAAGGTAACTGAACCTTTGAATTCGGGCAGATTGTCAATAAACGGAAACGACGCCATTCAAGATAAGCATATTGACAATTATTACGAAATCTCTAGGACACTCTAGCTCAGGTAAAGCACAATATTCTTCCTTAATCAGCCCCTAATCGTCATGCATTTATCTTTAAACGTTCAGTGTCGTTTTGACTCATCATCGTTTTCTTATCAATTGCCCGGTTTCCACCGCCAAATATATTCACTACTTTCATAACTATTTCGTTTTACGTGCTTTTATTGCTTGAGTTTAAGTGCTTTCAAAGTATATGGCCAAGTAACATAGCTTATTTATTGCCTCACTTAGGAGGTGGGAATATTCCCTGAAAAAAATAACACAAATTTGTGCCATCAGATAAAATTGTAAAACAATCGTTGATGCATAGGAACTTTACAGCACGAATTTTGAGATCAAGATTTGTTAATTTTACATATTTATGTAACTAAAATCAGTTTAACGTGATCAATTGTAATAAAACTTTTAAAATTAATCTGATTCGAAGAGAACATTTAAATAGGAATAAATAACAGGTCACGAAAAGATACCTATTTCTGGTTCAACAATTATTTCCCTGGGTCCTGCATTTGTCCATCTCTACCTTTTTCCTTATTACTTAGTACAATCGGTTACATATAAGAAAGTGGGGACTTACTTCCACGTGGTACACCCTAGGCAATGTATTCTCCTTCGACAAAAAAGTCTATAAAACGGAAATTGACTTCCCACTTCAAACTACTATAACCCCACTGTATGTCATATTCCACCACTTTCCCAATACTCATCTTACCTTTTCATTACCTTTGTGCTTGTCTGTCTCTTTTGCATCTATGAATTACTCTTCTGTTCCCCTCCCCCTCCACTTTTAGTGACTTTGATGTTCCTCCTCCTCTGTGAAGCCTGAAGTCAGCTAAAGAGCTAATGAAAATTATTAAAACGACTGACATTTGAAATAAAATATAAGCGAATGAATATGCACCGAACCCATGAACTACGACTCAACGGACAGTTTTCCAATCGTCGCATTACTGCCACACTCTTCTAAGCGTAAGTAATATTAACGATGGCTTACACTAGAATTTTCAATGCAAGAACACAGAGCCCGCGCGGCATTCGCTTGAACACTCGAATTTTTCATCTTCAAGAGGGACCAGAGCAATCGTACCCCATCGCTCTTTTCGATTGCTCTATAAATAAGAATAATAAAATAATTTTTTCCTTCATTATTGCGACCACTTAATAGCTGCCAACTCTGCCAACATGGTTAAATACTTCCCACCTCCGAAGAGGTAACATCAACCCAATTTTCCCATGTTTAGTACCTTGAGTGCATGATTTTATGCTTACCTCCTCACAGTCGTAGTAATTACTTAGGTTACTATTCACCACGAGCTATCTATTCTTAGAACACTCGATTGATTATTTTTTGGTTATTCAGCGTAATAAAGATTACTTAAAGAGATATTTTTCTTGGCTATAGATACTGACGTTTATGTGAGCAAATTTGTTTTGTTAGTAAAAACGGTCGTTCGATCTAAAAGTCTTCTCTCATCCTCTTCATGGAGACTGAGTAGCTGCATCCAAAGGCTGTGTTCCACTTTTATGGTACTTTTATAACTTAGACTCCCGAAATACTGTTTTATTCATTAAATTCAAACCGGCCAAAGTTGTCTAGAAGGTATAAACAGTACAACGTTGTAACATTTTGAGCCTTATGAAGTGATTTTAGTTCAGTGACGTAAGGCATGTACTGGAGTCATGACAGGGAAATATTCAATTAATTCCCATGTAACTTACGAGGCACACTCTGTGTCCTCAGCCATTTGACCGAGAGCACGAGTAGTATTCACCAGAAGGTCCTCGTTAGTCCCTGTGAGCAGTGCAATCAGTAGTTGTATTCCGCCGGCCTTTTGAATTAGTGGAATGTTTGCCTTGTCCATGGCCATTTCTCCCAGAGCTCCAACAACGTTTACTAGAACCTAAAATAGCAAATTTAGCTCTATGGCACAATGATTTTGATGAATGTGACCAACGCGCAAAATTGAACGATTTGATAATTTAAAAAAGGAGTGCCATGAAAACTTGAATAACTGTCATGTTTAGCTCAATTTAAACATCCCAGTCAAAAAAGAAGTAAATACGAAAAAACGTTGAGGAGATTAACAAGCAAATAACCTTTTCAGTTCGAGAAACCAAGTTAACTTTTGGAGACACCGATTTGACATAATAAAGTGTTTTCATCTGCAAATGAGCAAAAAATAATGAATTCGAATTCGAACCTTTATAGAAAAATAGGGAAATTCCAGGAAAATTCTTGAGTGCTAATATTTTATTTATAATATTGTTGAATAATGAGCTTATTTCACTCCCATTCAAATTATTTCTTTCAGCCCCATGACAATCTTTCTTTAAATGCTTTACGACAATACCCTTTCAACTCTTGTGGCGGATTTAAATGAGCACATAGGCAGGAATAGAGTAAATAAACATTTCAGATCAAGCCCACGCCTTTGGTCATCTGTGCTGCTGTACACGACCAATCTGTTTATGCCGAGTGTGTTTCAATGGGAGTTATTAAGCGAACCTGAACTTACTATTGAAGCGTCCGGCTCCAGATAGACTAACCTTCATTTGAATTTTTAATTTTTTGGAGATTTTATAATATAAATATGCTTCTTCGAGTCGAGACTTGTCTCTCGTCTCTCGAAGTTAGTAAATAATCAAGGTAGTCCACTATTTCTTAGAACTGACATTCATATGAATTCGATCATTATTGATCGGATTTAGTTCTTCCCGCTCTCCAGATTCACTAATATTTACGTCGAAATTAATTGAAATTTTTTAATTAAATTTTAATTAATATAACGCAAATGTACAAACTGTTTTAAATATGAAGATAACCAAAGTCTTTCTTACTTCTTCGGGTTGTTCTGTCAGGATTGAAACCAGCTTTGATATGACATCGCCTTTCTGCAGCTCTTTGGCATTTCCAGGCGATGCTGCGCACTTCCAAATAGCTCCTGTTGCAGCAGCTAGAAGTTCCTTGTTCTCATGATGTGAAAGGATTTCAATAAGAGGTTGTAACCCACCATACTTTCGAATAAGTTCGCGCGATTCTTTGTCATCAGCACACTAGAATCAAGAAAAAATACATTTTAGCATTATAAATCTCTTATCTCTCATTTAAATCTACAAAGTACCTATAATTATTTCTTTAAAAATAGAAAATGAATCAGAAAGTTTGAGAATACGATTACTTACTGACATTTATTCGAATTCAATTTGTTAAATGGATGCAGGGAACCTTGTCTTCTAGACATTACAATTGAAAGCGGGCCATTTAATGTATATAAATGTTTTTCCGGCATGAATAGGTAGGCCATAGTTAGGTAGTGCGGTGATTGTTATCATAATGGTCTATACATGCACTTTCTTAAGATTTTAGAGATCCAATCCCATTCAAGTCACAATTAAGATAAAAGTGACTAATTCTGTTTGATATGTTTGAGTTCGATCAGAGCATCAAAAGCTCAAGACGAGCGATTGGATAACAATTCATTTCCAAGTAAAAGCTTTATAAACTATTTATTTATTTACCTATTTGTCAAAATATGGCAAAGTGAAGTTTTTTGCTTGCATGATACTGAGGTTAAAGACTAGCATTAAGGTTTTACTCCTGAGTACTGAGATTTCAAGCCATTTTGTAAGGTTAATTAGATTGTAACGAGAGGCGATTAAATTTTACTTAACATATCTGAAGGCTTTTCAATACAGAAACCAAAATGTTCTCTATGATTCAACAAAAGTAGGTTGTTAAATTCTTTATAGAGTCATAAAAGATAAGGTTTCTTTCATTTTGGACTAAAACGCATCGTGATGTTTCTAATATATCAACTACCACTTCCAATGATTTTTTCAGACCTATATATATATATATATATATATAAATAGACATCTTCCCCCCTTTAACTTTGTGTGTGAATGATTAAATTCGGAAATGTGTTGGACTATGACTAAACTCACTTTGAAGATAGTTGTAGCACAATGCATCTGCAACTCTTCGTTTGGAATCTTCAGATGAGCCACAAGATCTTCAATCATTCCCTCGGTTCGAATAGCGATGCGATAATCTTGCTGAAATAGTTAGTAAACTGATGTTACTGGTTATAGAGTGAGAACAGAAGATTCTTAAAATGAAACATATAATTATCTAAGCTGGGAGTACATAAATTAGTTGACTGATTCATTGTGCATGCTTTTGATATACACAGTAATGAAATATACACATACGTATAGGTATATATACATGTGTTTATTTAAAATCGAGTTTTTATTTTTATTAACTGATATTTTGCAAACTCCATCTATTCTTACTCCTAAAATCACACCAGTTTAATTTGAGTATCTACGAGAGCGCATTCTCAAGGGTTGTTGTTTTTTACCTCTCTAACAATCAGCGCTTGAATGCGTAAAAACCGTACAACTCGAAAATATCGAGTCCGTCATATCAATTTGCATGCGTGGAACCTACCATTGAATTTACTACTATTTTCCTCGGGAGATCTCCATTTGCTTTGGTTTCTTATTTTCATTCAGCGACCTGTAGCAACTCTTTACTTTGCATTCTAATTTACTTAGGAACACGGTTACCCTATGTCCTCATTTCCCAGACAATTTGCCAATGTGACATTTTTACGCACAAAATAGGACAAGGTGAAAATCATTCAGTTATTTTTAAGATGAATGGAAATATTCTGCAACGCAGTTGTTTGGAAATTTGATTTGAGTATTTGTGCTAATCAAACTTTGTTGATTCATACTACGGTTATACTAGCTGATCAAAGTTATTTATTTATTAGCAAATTCCTCTAATGTAGGTTGTCCCCTTCTATTATGATTCTTAGGATTTGACAACAGACTTTTAACTGTTACGGTTCTGGGAGATTGCTGGGAAATAGTAGAAACTTGGAATGATCCCTCGAATGACAACAATCATAGATCATGCAGTCATATTACTGTAATTTTTGAGAGAAAGGCATTGGAAAATTTTTCAATGTTCGGAAATGTTCACTCTGAATAAAATGTGAGAATTAAAATTATTCCATCACTTCCTAGATCCGAATTTGTTCATGAATGGAAGAAACATTTGAACCCTTTATCTTCAGTAAATCTTCTCGAGAAAGAAGCTGTTTGTCAAAGGTCTGGAATCTATTCTACAATCAGATTTACTTCTGAATCATAATCAGGTTTGCAGAGTCATCATTCCAGCTTGTTCAAGTTATTGTGTTGGAGCAGTGATCAAACATGTTTCTCTCATGTACCCCTCCCCCCCCCTTAGTACGCCCCGTTTGATTCCATCCCTACTCCATTTCACTAACTGAAGTAAGATAATAAAAGTGAATTTTAATTTGGCTTATATGAGAAGGTAATCTGTTTCGATGGTATTAGAACGCCTTTTCGCATTTATCTATATCAATAATAAAAATATTTGCTTTATTAAGAGAAATTATGCAGTGACGACGTTGGTGTTAACTAGATTTATGGTTCTGTTAGATGCTCAATAATCCATAAATATTTTCCAAACTCCTTTATTTTTCATCAAATTAATTTTTTGTGAAATTTTAACTTCACGAAGGGTACTGAATGCTTTGTTGCTTATAGAAATTAATTTTATCATAAATGAAGAATTAAAAAATGCTAAATTATAAGAAATCGTGAATGCAGATGAATAAAGGAAAGATATAGAGGTAGATAACCAATGATAATAAAACTTTTATGACTTAAGATTCTCTTGATTGGAAGGTGACTTAATTATGCTGATTTACTTAATTAGTCCTTTACTTTAGATAACATCTTATATTTTTTTCATTCTCTCCCCTTTTTTTCCAGGAATCGCATAATGATTGGATCTTATTCAAAAATTTAATAAAAAAATATTTTATGTCCATGAAAAGCGAAAGTATTCAGTTCGACCAATACGAATATGGACTAGGCTAGACTAAAATAAGAATCGCTTTTAGGTCACTATTTTTCAACAAATGCACTTCTAAGTTATTTCTTTACTACAATGAGTTTGCGTCTCACTGCGTCAACCCATTTATAACATTTTTGGACAGAGGATGTGTTAGTATTATAATCTCAATAACCAGCACTATTCTTTATCTCTCTCTCTATCTCTCTTGAATTTACCTTTTTTGTATTTTTTGTGGATTTAAGTCACCCTAGACTCTCGATTTGAAAATAAATGCCGTGTGTTTACTACTATGTTCCATGTCCTCAATCGATGTAGCCATGCGAAAATGTGCTGAGTCATGTCGTCACGGTTACATATTTGATGATTGATTCTACTTCCACATTGTGTGTATGTTTCCTCTCACACTTTCTCTCTTCTTTTTGAATTAGACCTTTTATCTCCATTGCGTCCGGAGAATATGTGATTAAGAAAACTATACTTTATTTAAAATATTTACCCTGAAATTCTATTTGGAGATCAGCAGGTGCAAAAAAATAGCAAAATTAATGTTAGTTATCATGAACGGATTCTTTTCTTCGAAACTGAGCCTAGAATACTCAGAGTTTAGACACTCTGGAAGTTAATGATCATTAAGTTCGAAATTTCTGTTTCTTTCTATTTCATTACGAACATGGAAACTTCTGCAAACGGCGCACCAACATAATCTCCCAAATCCTTAAGATTTTCGAGTAACTTATCATATAAAATTTGGATCGATTATGCTAATCATTGGTTTACTTATAGAGTACTCTAGTATACAAGATGGGGATATTAAAGACAATGCATTACTTAAGTACAAGATCATAAGTGAAAAAGAATATCCGAAAACGATGTCGCCTATTTTCAGGTAGGCTGTACTTACAAGATACTATTACTTAAGACTCATGATTTTGTTGTAACATTATGAATGGAAATATTTGCAAGTATAAATGAAGCTGGTTTCACTGTAGAGGTTGAGGAGGTGAAATGGGAATAAAGACATTAACTTAGTCAACCATTATGTAACAGGGAAATATTTATGGTGAATATTACAGGGGTGGGAACTATGGGACTGGCACAGAAGAGTGATGATGACCAATGAACTTTAATAAATCAATAAAATGGCCTTGGAATAAAAATACTCCATAATATTAACTCAAATGCTTACCTCAGACGCACATTCTTCTAGAATTCCAATCACTGGAATAAGAAGGGGCTCATATTTTGACTTGAGAAGACGCGCAAGTAGTAAGATTACACCGGCCTTCTTCATAGCTCTTCTGGCTCTCGCGGATTTGGAACAGGACCAAAGCGCCAAGGCACCGCAACGAGCAACTTCAAGTTCACTCACAGCTCCCGGACTTCGCAAATCGCCGCGGTAATGACTCATGTCTAGCAAAGCGATCTAATAAGAAGACGGAATAATGCAATTGGTATTTCTCTTTGTCACTGCCTCATGAAGTTTAACATTGAAACCGAATTTTTTTAATTAAGGCCAAATTTTTGGAAAGTAGCAAATTATCTTCTCCGTTGAAGTTTTTGCTCAGTTATGGTTTGCAGGTTTAATAAAAATTATCTACACAATAAGCACATACTTTTGAGCACCTTCATCTAAAGATGACGATGGAGCTGTCCATCCGCGCAAATCAGAGCATATTTTGGCGTAAATTTAAATAATATATAAATCTATTTTAGTAGTTCATCTTACGCTAAACATACCACATTGGACAAATAATATAATTATTTTATTGTATTCAAAAGACATGCTACATCCAGTTTATTTCCTATCTTTGGATTCATAAAAGTAATTTAATTTTTATCCCTATTTATGTGATCCAAAAATTATTCAAGCACTAGATTTGACCCAGGGATTTCAAAAAAATTTAGTAATCTTTTTGTATACTGATTGAAGTCAAATCACTCAGGTTGAAATAATTTGTCGAAAGTGGCCAAGAGACCACTATAATTTTTAAGAGAAAGTAAGGATCGTATTTTTAATTAAACCCTTCTATTGGTATGGAAAACCGCATTTCGTAGAGAATATAATTTTCACAATTAAGAAAGCAACTAAATGGAATTAATACACAGTAGACCCTATTGAGTTCTGTCTTAGTTAATTACGATTACTATTCATATCTATCGAGTAAAGGTGTAGGAAATTTAATAAATGCATCCACTGGCCAATAAGGTCGGAATATTGCAGATATAAATTCACCCAGACACCAAATAGTTAGTTATAATTAAGCAAGGGAAACTATGCATCGACCTCATTGTATATTCCTTTTTGAGTTAGCCGTCCCAACCCTCGCTTAACCACTTGTTATTTCGTGATAAAAGCTTGTAAAAGATTTCATGGAACTCACGTGGATAGTAACAGAACTACAGTACTTTGCGTACATTTGAATAAATAATGAAAGTTCTGGATGAAAAGAAATTTGATGACCAAAAATATTTGAAAAAGATTTTTATGTGGGCGGTGGGAGATTTAATTTCAATCTACTTCAAAAAAATAACGTTGAGTTTTAAATGATATTTTTAACAGACCAATTTTAGTATTTTTAAGAAAGTAGGCGACTGTGGGACACGTTATCGCTCTGTGCGTCATCGTATGCCCGCATGTCTGCTCGCCAGGATTGGGAGGTGCAGCCGTACAACTCTGTGTGCAGCGACCGTACAAACAGTGACCAATCACCAACCTCTGTTTGTTTAACCTAATCCCCCATCATGATCATGAGTAGCTCCCCGCGTGTACACTTTATCCACATACTTGATCCGCAAGATACGTCCTGAATAAACGTGCTCCGTGCACACTTTTCTGATCATTACGTGACTGAATATACGTGTTCCGAATTATCGTCTGTTTCCTTTATAGCTGGGCTATAGCTTAGCTAGTTTCGGTCTGTTTCCTTTATAGCTGGGCTATAGCTTAGCTGGTTCGATAGCTTAGCTTGTTCTGGGAGTCTAGCTAGATGTTGGAGAATTCTCCGTGCTACTCGTCTGTTTCCTTTATAGCTGGGCTATGGTTTAGCTGGTTCTGGGAGTCTAGCTAGATGTAGGAGAATCTCCCTGGTTCTGGGAGTCTAGCTAGACGTTGGAGAATCTGCCGTTCTGGGAGTCTAGCTAGATGTAGGAGAATCTGCCACAGATATAAACGCGCTCCGTGCTACACGTCTGTTTTCTTTATAGCTGAGCTATAGCTTAGCTGTTCTCTAGCTAGAGGTTGGAGAATCTGCCATAGAGATTTCTGATTCCTAGCTAGATGTTGGAGAATCTGCCATAGAAATTTCTGAGCCGGTAGCTAGATGTTTGAGAATCTGCCATGGAGATTTCTGAGTCGGTCTGAGAATCTGCCATAGAGATTTCTGAGTTGGTCAGGCTTTATTAAAGTAGCAATCCGCTACAACTTATTCTAATGTAATTAGTACGTTTTCAAGCCAGATTTTGTAATTGCACTAATTTGTTGTTTCGCTTTGTTCTCCTTGAATTGAATGCGTTTATTCATTTTTCCCTATACTTCTTATCCCTTTGTAACTTCGTTCAAATAATCGGCTTTCCCTTACTTTTTCCTTTCGAGCTTTGCAGTAAAAAGTAACTCTGTTACTAAGAGGTATTAATTACCTTCGTATTCATGATCTTCATTAAAATCTAATGTTATTCAATTGCTACTCCTATAATTTTGCAAATTAACCGAATATTATCCTATCAGAAGCTGGATGAAATGTTTTTTTGGGAACTAAAACAAAAGTTGCTTTGTTCTGTGAATAGAGTTCGCGCATGCGCTTGACAGTTAGAACTGTTACAGAATCTGTTAGACAGAATCAAATTCCTGAATAGGGGGGGGGGGTAAATTAAATTAAAGAGTCAAAACATCGTGCAGCGATTCATACTCATTATGAAAAAGTGGACAGCTCAATGCTTCAATCTCTCAAATAAAGCAAGACTGGTTGTTGAAATCACTCCATTGCCTACTTTTTATCTTGACATCTATCTCGTTACCTTTATATTGCTTAATTTGTTTATCTTTTACTTAATTCGTTATGATTAATACTTCCACGAATAATAATCATACATAATTATAATATCTAGATTATATCAGCGGCGATTCGGTGCAATAGCAAGCACACTACCTGCAGACAAATTGCTTCTTACCAGTTTCTTAATGCCACCATGCAATCTGACAGTTCTGCGAGCTCGAGCAAATTTAGCCACATTTGCAATCCCTTCAGCACTCAAGCACCTGAGATCTCGATTAGATGAACTCAATAGCCGGACCATTGGAGGTACTCCTCCCAGATCAGAGATGGCTCTACGGAGTTCTGGATTTTTGGAGATCACTTTTAAGATCTTGAGGGAACCAAGCTAGATATATGTTTAGAGTCAAATTGTTTATTTCTTCTCTAGTTAAGAGCAAAAGGCAATCAAACTTGCAGTCCTCACCAGGCTTCTGACTTCATCTGTTTCTAGAAGGTTGATCAAGACTTCAACTCCTCCAGTGTCTCGAATGGCTATTTGACAAACCTCAGTTTCCAGTGGCATGTCGTACAGAGCACAAAGCGATATGACAGTTGACGTCTGATTGCCTCCCTTAAAAAAATGGAGGATTTGTCACTCAGTTTTTTACTTACACATAGGTTATTAAATTCTCAAGTACAATATGTAAATTGTTCACAAAGCTTGAATTGGAATATATCTTAAAAATTCTCTTATTGTTCAGAAATTTCGTGCGATTGGTCATTCACATCACTAGAGATACACCAGTGAACAAGATCTCATGACCTCAAAAATGTCAGATGATGACTGACGGGTGCAAATTGCTAACCTTAATGTACTTGATCAATTTGCTAATATGCCAGTGTTCGGGTGGCAATTCGGCATTGGGATCGTTTGCAAGGGGATTTTGTACACGCTCCTCCTCCTCGCTCTCTGAGCTGGCTTCACGAGAAGATTCCCGATCCGTTTCCTCCGTTCTGGTGGAAAAAAGATAGATATAATTTTTGCCAGTTATATAGACGATGTCTCTCTCTCTCTCACTAACTATTTTAAAATTTTCAAAATAGAACTCAGATAGAAAAACACAATCGAAATTTCATTCAAAAACATCTTTAAGCCTTTAGTTATTTTTCATTTGTGGTAATAGTACCGTTCCCTGTATTCTGTATTTTAAGATGGTGGGGGGCAGTTGGTGCTTTTGTATGGCGAAATTGAAATTTGGAGCAAGCAACATTTATTTCAAATGGCAGGCGTTTTGATAGATATCATTAGCCATTTAGCTGACTTCGGGCTTCACAGAGGGAAGGTTCATCAGAGTAGCAGCAAGTCGAGGGGTGGGGAACAGAAGAACGATTCGCAGAAGTAAAAGAGGCAGACAAACACATAGGTAGAGAAAAAGGTAAGGTGAGTACTGTGAAAGGGGTCGAGTATGACAACCAGGGGGGGGGGGTCGTGGTAGTTTGAAGTCAGATGCCGGTTAATTGACTTTTTTGCCGTATGAGTATACGTTGCCCAGGGTGCACCACGTGGAGGTAAGTCTATCGC